>BAUE01041372.1:0-54349 GCA_000787875.1 Solanum virginianum | reverse complement strand
AGCCTCCTGCTTATAAATGTGGTGCACAACACATCAATAAACAAGATTCTATATAGACACGGCTTTGTAGACTCCCTAGGTTGACCCGCTCTGATACCACTTCTGTCATGCCCAAAGTCCCATTAAGGCGGACTGGCACCTGTTGCCGATAAGGCTCAGGAGAAACAACCTGTATCTATGCACTTTCTATACATATCATAAGGGATTCCTATATTCAACATGCCTTTAAGAAAGTAAACAATAATAACTAGCCAAAAGGAAATGCATATGACTAGGCCGTTGAGACCACGTTGTCTAAAGTATGAGACATGACCACATTTTAATTTACATAGTCTACAAAGCCTCTAGATAAAGGAAAGTATCTGATAAAGGTCGGGATAGGCCCCGCCTCGACTAACTGTACAACACAAAAATATAAGCTTTAGACTTTAGAGTCTCTAGATAAAGGAAAGTATCTGATAAAGGTCGGGATAGGCCCCGCCTCGACTAACTGTACAACACAAAAATATAAGCTTTAGACACGTAAAGCTCCGAAGCAACCTGGAGCTTGGTAACAGTAGCTGGATATCCTGTACTCCCATTGAGAAGATCTACTAGCACTTGTACCTACAACATGAAATGCAGCTCCCCCGTAAGGGACATCAGTACGAGATAATGTACCAAATATGTAAGGTTGAAATACTATATATGAAGTAACAACTCAAATGTAACTATGCACTGGTGTAGGAAAAGAGACCACCTTTAGTTGTACTGTGGGATCATGTGCTTTATGTTCTTTTTATTACTTTACCTTTACTATATAATCTAAGCAAAATATGTAATACAAATGACTAGCTGATCAGTAGTAAATCTATATCAGGATTGGCCCTTGCTAGGCTTTTCCTTTAACCCCTTGGGCTACCCCCCGTGATAGGATTGACCCTGGCTAGGTGATTCTTCCACCCCTCGGGCTACCACCCATCAATAAGCACTATACTTTACCTTTCAATTACCTTTGAGATAATTGTTTTGGTGGTCACAATATTTGAGTTGTAGGGTTGTATATGTAGCATGTGACATGTAGGTAACCATACAAGACAATATGAAAATGAAAAGAGTACATTACATGAATAATAAAATGTGTATGAGATGAAACAACTCGTGAGCTTTATTTTGCAACAAGAACCCATGTAACTTGGTATCCACGTATGTACGTAGATTTGAAGGTGACTATGTATGGCAGCATATGAACATATGAAAGAGTATAGACATGGTTAATAGTTGTGATGGAGTTGGTAAGTGCCTTTATGTGCCAAGGAAGAATCTAGATTTCATGCCGAGTTATACGAAATCAAGTAGCCTTACATACCTCATTGTACGACCTCGCTATTACCTCAAGCTAACCTTCCCTTCCCCCAAATATTTATCTATAACATAGTAGGTGATAAAACTAGCATTAGCATCAATTAGATACATCTTGGCAGCCCAATCTCATAAAAACAACACACGGGCAGCAACGGATAATTATAGACCCGAGCGTATTCTTTCAACCTTTCCACCCCTATTCGTATTTTTTAATACATATTCTCATATACATATAACGTGTAGCCTATTTTAGTGCCATAAAAGCCTTATAAAATCCCACAAAGCACAATACATAACAATTATACACGGCATACAAATGGGCGGCATATCGTTACATCCCTTCGCTACATTTTTACATCGACGATTCCAAACCAGTTCCAACATTAACCAAATAGTCCCCACCATATATACAAATACAATCAGCCTTAAAATAGTTCAAAAATAGTCCTCAAAATAGGTGGAGGACATGAGACCATAGTCCTCTATCAATCAACCCACAAGTTCCTTTTACAAGCACAATTACAATATCACACAAGAACTCACTTTCGCGGACTGTAAAAATGGTGCAGCAGCCTTTATACATTATTATAGAATCAATACACATTAAGAATAGTTACCTCCCTTAATAATCAATCCAACCAAAAAGCGAAATGCTTCCAAATAAACAAGAAAATGGTACAACAACTTTTGGAACACATGTTGCCCAACAATTTCAGCAAAGAGTATAATCAACATATCCTCTTGTTTTACATGAGAAAACTATACTAAACACATAAGTAAACTTACTTACCTTAGCCTTCAAGATTCAGGTTTCCTGCAAGAACCCTAGAGGGTTGTATTGGTTGCCTTGTGAAGTGCAGTAAAGAGAGAAAAAGAGTCTTTAGGAAAGCTGAAAATTGTTCCAAAGTGAAATAATTTAAGAGGCTGATTTTGAGCCCTTTTAAAGAGTCAATTTGGCCGACTTTCTCTTGGGTTTTTGACCACATATTAGCACATATAAATAAGCTAGTGATGCTGCAGCTTGGCCCTCATACTTGGGCCAAAATTGGTCACAAAGTTAATGGGCCTTGGCTGCCCACTTTTTCCTTTTCCCCATACTTAGTTTTGGCCCAATTAGTCAAGTGGGTTGTGATGTACTTGGGCCTTTTTATTCTTTATCTAGGGTTGTAAATATAGTCAATTTATGATGGTAAGACATAGGCTAAAGTTACAGCCTTAACACAAACTTTATTCATAATCAGACTTAGACGGATTCGACGTCGGTTCTCATCTTCGTCTAGCTAGCAAGTTTAAGTGAAGCAAGTAGGTGACTCACCTACTAGCTTCCTAATTCCTATATGCACCTCAATACTCTCCCTTTTTTTAGAGTCTTGATCTCCTCAATTTGACTTAAAACGTATTTACACCCGACCCTCTTAAGTGTTAGACACACATATTGCCCTCTAACATGAAATTCAAGAACTTTTAAAAATTGGTGCTAATTTGAAAAGCCATATCATGTTTCATTTGCGTAGTACTAGTATTTTAAGGTATGGGGGTGTTATAGACCTGATATTTTCCACTAGTCCATGGAAAAGGTGAAAGTCATCAAAGAAATGTTGAAGATAGTGACATGAGGAGAAGGGATTTGGAGTTTGAGATGGGTGATTAGGTGTACTTGAAGGTGTCACCCATGAAAGGTGTCGTGAGGTTCAGTAAGAAGGCGAAGTAGAGTCCATGCTATATCGAACCCTATTAGATTGTGAGGAGGATTAGGACGGTCGCTTATGAGTTAGACTTGCTTTCCGAGAAAGACAGAATCCATCTACTATTCCACATTTTGATGTTGAGGAAGTGTTTTGGAGATCCTACATTATCAATCCCTATTGAGAGTACGGGAGTAAAGGATAGCCTATGCTATGAGGAAATTCTGGTCTAAATTCTTGATCGACAAGTTTGTAAGCTAAGGAACAAAGTGATAGCCTCCGTCAAAGTTCTATGGATGAACCAATTCATTGAGGAAGTGATGAAAATAAAATACCCACACCTATTCATGCCAAATGACAATGATGTCGAAAGTAATGTCCCCATCCCTAACACTATTAAAAGTTCCATTCTCGGATTGATGTGTTTATTCTAATTCTTGAGTCTAAGATAGAAATATAGAAAGTTATGGATAGTTAAGAGTTTGAGAATTCTTGAGTGAGGAGTGAGATGAGTTTTGAGTCTACTCGTGCTTTTATTCCACCTTTACTCATCATTCGAGGACAAATGATCCCAATGGAGAGATGATGTAACACTCCATAGAATTACCAAAATACCCTTAAAACGTAATCATGTGCATAATGCATCTTCCCAAGCTCTGATGGAAACTCTAACCAGATTTGTGATCAGTGCAAAAAATTGAGTGGGAAAATAGTCTTGACCAAATTTTAGAGCAACCTGTTTGAAAAATAATTTTCCATAATTTTTCCCGAGACAGTATCAATGTGTACCCAAGGCACGACATACCTTAGGTGTGGATCAACACTTATGTTCTTTTTAATTTTTCGACGGGAACTTGAAATTTTGAAAAAATTCAAAAATGTACATGTCCACACCTCTACCGCGGTGTGGATAAGTGTTGTGCAATCTCATTTTTTTAATTCTTTTATGATAAGGTCTTTTTAGTCATTCCCCACACTATTTTAAGTCCCAAAACATGCTTTAACTCTTTTTATTTGTATGAAGGGTTTCAAAACACCCATATTCTCCAAGTTCTAAGTGCGTAAGTTTTGAGAGAGGAAGAAGAGAGCACTTGGATGTTTAGGTTGAAGGCTGATTTCTTGTTGAAGATTAGTACAATTTTCATTCCAGGTATGTAAAGGCTACCCAATACATGGGATTGTTCTCTCATGTGCCCTATTGAATGTAATAGGTTGATAATTGATAGGTGATAAGTCTTGATTATAATTCTTGAATGTTATCTTGGAAACTACTATTATTTTACATATATATTCATGAATTGATGATCATTATAACTTGAAATACTTGTTTAATGGATTATTTGAACTATTGTATAAACTATACATGCTTAATTGCTAAGGATTTCTTGAATGAACTTAGGGGTTAATGTCTAGAGCCTTGGTTATGTAAGTATGCTTGATTGCTATGGTCCAGGTCCTGAGTTGAATGTGTGGATGGCTGAAGTTGATGAAATTAGTGTCCTTAGATTCTAAATGAGATTGAAATTAATCTTGAAAGAATGATCCTACTCTTTGAGTTGATAGATGATGAGATGAGTTGAGGTTTCTTGCCCGAAGAGGTTAGGTGATGGAAGTTCTTGATTGATTGACAGTTTATGAGCAAGTTGAGTCATGGGAGGAGTATTAAGTACCAGAATAGGTAAGAGTGAGTCCTACTCACACCCATTAACTACATGACCAGCGTAGGAGAGGATTTGACTATGAAATTAGATGTTTCCTCTATTCTAAAAGATGACATGACAGACTTATAGATCCACTGATAGACTCGTCCTTTACAACAGTAAAGTATTGGATGGATGTGGCAATGACATCACTTCATTGTATCATCACTGGCTCATAGGTGATGATTGTCGATTAGAGAAACTCCTAGATAGGTTTTATATTGATAGTACTCTGATATTGATGTGATGGTATGAGTCTTGTTTGATGGTTTTGTGATAGTGTCCTATTCCTTATCCTGAGTTGAGATTGAGCAATCGATGAGTTAATGTCGTATCATATTGTTTTGTCTATATTTTTTAATTTAGCCCATTTTACATATAGTATATTCCACGTACTAATGCCTCTTTGGTGATGCATCATTTTATGATGCAGATTCAGTAGACAAAGGACTTCGGCAGGTGAATTGTTAAGGTTCAAAGACTTTCAGCCAGAGACTTGGTGAGTTCTCCCCTGCATTCAGAGGATGGTTCTTCCATTTTTTTGAGTATTTTCTTGGATTCATGTAGCCATAACCTATTATAGTATCTTCTTAGACAGTAGTAATAGAGACTTCATAGACAGAGATAGATGATGGTTGATGGTGGGGTTTTCTTTTCCCCTGTTTCTGTTTAAACTGAGTTCGTTCCTTAATCGTATTTCATGTGACAGATATGATTGATTAGCCTTGTAGGCCACTGATGCTATTGTCATCTTTGTTGTCTTTCGCTGATCGATTGACTGAATGAATGCGATGAGAATAGGTGGTTCGCTTGGGTGCTAGCAGTAGTCTAGAGTGCCAGTTACGCCTAGGATACCCTCCCGGGGTGTGACAATATATATATATATACACACACACATATATATATTTTAATTTGAAATTATATTCTGACTTTTACCATTTATATACGTAGTAGTTTAAATAATTTTCATATGTTCCTCATTTTCTTTATATAATTTCTTTTTATTCTTTTATTTTTAAAATTTTAATACATTTGTTAATTAAATTATTTTTAATCTCTTAATTAAAAGATTTTATTACCATATTTATTAATTTTGTTGTCTTAAAATTGCCAAGTGGCTTTTCAATAGCTTTTCTCTAACCATATGCAAGACTATTCTCCTTTATAATGTATATAGATTTGACCAATATTTAGTTGTTTTAATGACCAAAAGATATATACAACCAATTGACCAACTGTTGTCCGCAAGTGAGGGGATAGCACAGATTCTAGCAATTACTAATCTTCCATGCAGAATCAACTAGAGGCGAATGATTTCGGGGAACTGGGCGGGGCTAATCCTTTGGTTCTTTAATTTTATTTAATGAGTGAAGACGGAGCAAATATGGGGCATGTTAGGGTAATTTCAGTGGGTCAAATTTAATTTATAAATATTTTAAAAAAATTAAATTATGAACAATAATGGCCGCCACATGTTTAAAATAATTATTTTAAAAAATATTTGTTAGAGAAAAGAGTATTTTTGGACCTAAAGGTGGATGGGAAGGGCATTTTAGGAATTGTAGGTATGGTGGGCATTTTTGCCCCATTTCTAATACTTCAAGGACATTTTAGGCCCTTTCTTTTTTATCTAGTTAAATCATAAAAATTAAATTCTTAGCCTCTCTAATTAAAGAAATTGTTCAATTCTTGCTTGTTCTCATTTATTCTCTTACGTAATTAATAACTTTGTGATTATATTTTTTTATTGAATCTTTTTAACTAATTATAGTTTTTTCTTTATCAAAAATTTGTTTAATGTTAAATATGGCAACTAGAGGCGGATCCAAACTTTGGAGGTTTCAGGTGTCAAATTTTTCAAAAAGAATAAATGGGTTGGGTTTTTTGTCACGCCCTAGGAGGGTACCCTAGATGTGATTGACACTCAGAGACTATTGCTAGTCCCCAAGCGAACCACTTGGCCTCGTCACACTCAATCAATCAATATTTATAATATCAGTGGAAGACTAAAGATAATAAAAGCTAGATAATCTTAATTAAAGGTAATCAAAATAAATCAATAGGACTAGTATGAAAGAAATTAGTCAGACAATATCCAAATCATCTATCCCCAATCTAGTGTATGAAGCATCTACCTAAGTTGTCTAGATAGTATCATGATAGACCCATTATGCACAAGTACTCCACCTTCACCCGATTTATCTAGTTGAACTCCTAATCGTGCTAGTCAGTGAACCTCCTTAGCGAACGTTTTCTTCACTTCATCCACATGGATGGTGCTTCCCATAGACAACTAGGTAGGCACATTAAAAATCATATTAGCCTTACCTAAGTGGTAGAGGATGCTCATGTTATAGTTCTTGAGTAACTCAAGTCATATCATTTACCTCAAGTTAAGCTCCTTCTAGGTGAAAACATATTACAAGCTCTTATGGTCTGTGAAAACATCAACATGTGCTCTATATAGATAGTGGTGCCATAGTTTGAGATCAAACACCACCACTGCTAATTCCAAGTCGTGTGTGGGATCTTTCTTCTCGTGTAATTTGAGCTTCCTGGAAGCATAAGCAATAACTTATCCCTTCTACATCAACACACATCTCAATCTCACTCTTGAGGCATCACAATAAATGAAAAATTAATAATCTCCTTCGGGCAAGGTCAACACGGGGGCAGTAGTCAACCTTGTTTTCAACTTTTGGAAACTCTTCTCTCACTCATCAGGAAATTGAAACTTGACCTTCTGCTGAGTCAGTCTAGACAGTGGTCCAGATATGGAGGAAAATCCTTCAACAAATCTACAATAGTAGCCAACTAAACCCAAAAAGCTCCTTATACCAGTCGGAGAGGTTGATCTAGGCCGATTCTTGACCGCTTCAATCTTTTGAGTGTCCACTTGTATACCATTGCTTGAAACTACATGGCCTATGAATGCCACAGATTTGAGCCAAAACTCACACTTTGAAAACTTTGCATATAACTCATTATCCTTGAGCGTCTGCAAAGTGATTCTAAGGTGATTAGCATGCTCCTTCTCATCTATAAAATACAACAAAATATCATCAATAAATATGATCACGAACATGTCAAGATACTATTTGAATACTTTGTTCATCAAGTCCATAAAGGCTGCAAGTGCGTTTGTCAACCCAAAGGACATCACTAGAAACTCGAAATGACCATATCAAGTTTGAAAAACTGTCTTTGGGATGTCACATTCTATCACTTTCAACTGGTGATAACCTGATAGGAGGTCTATCTTAGAGAAAATAGCGGCACCCTGAAAATGTTCAAACAAGTAATCTATCCTTGGGAGAGGATACTTATTCTTGACTATCACCTTATTCAACTGGCGATAGTTAATACACATTCTGAGGGAACCATCTTTCTTTCATACAAATATGACTAGAGTAGCCCATGGTGAGATACTCAGCCTAATAAAGCCCTTCTCTAGTGAATCTCTCAGTTGCTCTTTCAACTCTTTTAACTCAACAGGGGCCATTCTACATGGTGGAGTGGAGATAGGCTGGGTGTTAGGAAGGACATCAATTTCAAATTCAATCTCCCAATCAGGAGGGACTTTATGCAGATCCTCAGGAAGTACTTTTGGAAACTCATTCATACTCGGGATAGACTCATGGGTAAGAGGCTCAACATCATCAAACTTGACTAGCACGTGATTGTAGATGAATCCCTTTGAGATTAACTTTATGGCCTTAAGGTAGGAAATAAACTTACCCTTAGGCGTAATAGAATCACCCTTCCACTCTATGACTGGCTCATTTGGAAATTGGAATTTGACAATTCAAGTTTTAAAATCAACAGAGGCATAATAGGCGTGGAGTCAATCCATCCCAAGAATCATATCAAATTCAACCATCTATAACTCAATCAAATCAATAAAAATATCTTTATGATAGATGGATACTACGCAATCTCTATAAACTTTCTCAACTAGAATAGACTCACCAACAGGTATAGAAATAGAAAATAGCTAAAACAAGCACTTGGGAATTAAGGATATCAAATCTACTTGCTAGGTAAGGAGTGAAGAAAGGTAGAGAGACACTAGAATCTATCAAAACATAATAACCAACAACAGAGACTCAAATCATACTCGTCGCAACATCAGAGGAGTTTTCCTGATCCTGCCGACTACCCATGGCATACAAATGGTATATAGCCCCGCTTGTGTTAGAAATATCACCCCTCTAATTTTCTCTTGCTGGTGGTATCGGCGTAGAAGATTGGGCCTTGTTAACTCACTTAGGATAATCTCTCTAAAAAATGACCCATCTACCCACATATATAGCACACATCTCCTCTCTCATGACATTTCCCTAAGTGTAGTGTTCTACACTTACCACATGGTGGCTTATCCTATGAACCTAGAGCCATACAATTCTGCGACTAAGGTCCCTGGGCTTTGAAATTCTAAGACTTCTGCTCATTACAATTTCTTGGTACAGGTGCACTGGTAGATGAAGGCATTTGCCCACACTGAAACTTGCTACCTTTCCCATTTCTTCTCTTCCCAATCTTATAGATGCAGGTTTTGGCCCTCTTATTTTCGATCTTTTCCCTATTTTATTGCCTTTCCTTATCAGCCTGCTGCACATACATTATCAATCTACCTATGTCCATGTTGCTCCTAAGCATAGCTCCTCTCCCATCTTTCTTCAGCCACTTGTTCAACCCATCAACATATAGACCCATCCTACTTCTCATGTGTGCAATATATTCATTTAGATTGCGAAGATCATTGTATGGTTTTGAAGCAATCTAGACACATATGGTATAACCTCTTAGTGATTATTTATCTAAAGAAGATTATACAAACGATGCCATTTACCTATGTGTTTTTATAAGGAAAACAACATCGAAATTTGTTATACTTGCAGTTTATGTTGATGACATAAATCTTATTGGAACTCTAATAGAGCTTCAAAAGGCAATTGATTATTTGAAGAATGAATTTGAGGTGAAAGATCTTGGAAAGGCAAAATTATGTCTTGGTCTGCAAATTGCGCATTTGAAAAGTGGTATTTTTGTTCATCAATCTGCCTACACAGAAAAAAATGTTGAAAAGATTTTATTTGGATGGAGCACATCTATTGAGTACTCTGATGATTGTTCAATCACTTGATGTGAATAATAATCTATTATTACCTCAAGAAAAGAACGAGTAAATCTTTGGTCCTGAAATAACATATCTTAGTACAATTGGTGCAATAATGTATCTTGCTAACACTACAAGGCTTGATATTGCCTTTTCAGATGATTTCTTAGCAAGGTATAGTTCTGCAACTACTCGGAGACATTGGAAAACACATTGATATATTTGAAAGAAACTATCGATATGGGCTTATTTTATTCTAATCGTTGCAATCCTGATCTTGTTGATTATGCTAATGCAGGACATTTATCTAACCCACACAAAGCTTGATCTCAAATAGGCTGCATATTCTTATGTGAAGGTACTGCAATATGTTGGAGATCTACAAAGTAGTCTATCATGACCACTTCATCAGATCATGCAGAGATCATAGCTATTCATGAAGCAAGTCGAGAATATATGTGGTTGAGGTCCATAGTACATTTCATTGAAGAAAAAAATGGCTTGAAATGCAATAAAGTACCCATAATTTTATATGAAGATAATGTTGCATGCATAGTATAACTAAAGGGAGGATTCATAAAAGGAGATCAAATAGAACAAAGTACATTTTGCCAAAACCTTTTTTATACAAATGAGCTCTAAAAGAATGGTCATATAAATGTGCAACAGATTCTTTCGAGTGACAATGTGGCTGATTTATTCACCAAGTCTCTACCAATTGCAACTTTCAAGAAGATGGTACACAAGATTAGGATGTGAAGATTCAAGTCTTTGGATTGATGTTCTAATTAGGGGGAGTTTATATGAGATGTACTCTTTTTTCCTCACAACATTTTGTCCTATGGGATTTTCCTTGTAAGGTTTTTAATGAGGCATCCAATAATGTGTATTATTAGATATGTGTACTCTTTTTTCCTCACAACATTTTGTCCTATGGGATTTTCCTTGTAAGGTTTTTAATGAGGCATCCAATAATGTGTATTATTAGATATGTGTACTCTTTTTTCCTCACAACATTTTGTCCTATGGGATTTTCCTTGTAAGGTTTTTAATGAGGCATCCAATAATGTGTATTATTAGATATGTGTACTCTTTTTTCCTTCACTTGAATTTTTTTACACAAGGTTTTATCTAGTAAGGTTTCAACGAGTCTTAGAGTCTAGCAATTAGACATTCAAGGGGGAGTGTTATAAACATATTTAATTTGTAATAGGTGTCTATTATGTAAATTCCTTTAAGAGATAGGAATCCTTCTAGCAGACCAAGTGATGTGCTATCAAAATACAAAACTTTTGATGGTTAAAACTTGAAATTATGTGTGTTCTCAATACGATATTAGTAGATTTAATGTGTTTTTATGTTTGTTTTTTAGGATTATAGGGTTGGCATGATTTTTAGGCTAAGTGTGCAGATTTTGCTAAAGAAGAGGTTTTGTGAGACCTTTTACAGCCCCTAGAGAATTCTATGGGATGTATATCTTGTTTTGTATAAAATTTTAGTGAAGGATGATTTTCTAAACTTGTCTATGAACATGCAGATGAGCCATCGAGGATTATATGAGCTGTAGAATTGGTGTCATGCCTTAAGGATCAGAAATTGGGGAGTTACTAAAAACTCATCAGACAAAACTCCATAAGGCCATAAAAAGGTTTCATAGAAGTTTGCCCCAGGTTCGAAGATGCAATCTAAGAAATCCTAACTCAAACTGTAAAACATCATACAACCCATAGAAGCTCCTATAGATTCTATCGACCCAATTATCCTAATCCATTTTAATTTTGTATTTTAAACACTATAAATAGATTTTTTTAGATTATTCTTCATAAAGGAACAATAGAGGAATGTCATAAAACAGTAGAGAATAGTAGAGATCTTGAGAGAAATACTTGTAAAATATTTTTTTGTGCTTTAGATTCAATCTTGTGATTCTTGGTGATGTGTTTTGATTTCTTGTGCGTAACTCTCTTGTGTAAGTGCTCAGTTATGATATTCAAATTCATGATTCTTTCATCTGCACTGATCATGAGCAGCTAAACTCACAACTAGGATTGTGGGAACCATGAAGAACTAAAATGGTGAAACGGATAATTTGTAATTCTTGGAAAGTGTGCATATATGTATTATTTAAGTCTCTTCGTATTAAATGCTTTTAACGGTGGCCAATATTAGAACTCACCTAGTTTTACTAACTAGATCAAGGTAGTAACAAATAGAAAAAGATATTAATTAACAGGATTTGATCGATGTTACTTGTCTAATCAACCAAATTGGGCCAAGGAGAGGTTGTACTGGAACAATAGGTAAAGGTTAGTAATGTCACACTACATGGATGAACCAAATTACCTAGTGAAATTTTTCTCTCACCTAAACCAAAGAGTTTGGTGAACTTAACTTACCATTCTGCATGCTACACACTAGGAAAATTTTTGATTATCTAGTAATACCAAGTTATAGAATCATGGGGAACACAATATCCTAGTTACTCTTCATACTAATTTCACTCTTGTCTTAGTATAGGATTACTTTTTGTATTTCTTACACCCCCCCACCGAGAGATAAGTAGGTGAATCAACCTAATTGCCTTGAATTCTTCTAAGTCCATCATACTTTTTGTGGAATCGACCTTAACCCCGATTAGGTTATATATCTTGACAACAACCACTTTAGCCTAAAAAAGGAGTTGTAGCTTGGCCGACATCACCAAGTCAGTTTCTTACTTGAAAACCAAGTCAATTTTTCACTATAAATATTAAGGTTTCCTTCATTGTAAAATACACCTGAATATTATTCAAGAGCTATAAGAATTCTTCTCTCTACTTTCTTCTTTTTTTACTTTATACTGTCATAACATTAATATATTTGTTTCACTTTTTATTATAATATTGTATTTTAATTAAATTGATATAGAATGTTATAATTTTTATGTTATAACTTGCAAGTTAATAATACTATTAGGATCCGTAATAATTTATCTTATATTCATCATTTAATTTTTTTCCTATTTTAAATTTTATATAATTCAAATTATTTTGTAAAATTTATATTTAATAAATGGCTAAAAGCAGAAGCAGCCCCTTATACTTGTATGTTTTTTTTTGCTTAGATACCTTAATAAGGTTGTCTTCTTATTAAACTCTCGTTCCCTTCAAAAAGCCTACCTATCAAGCATTCCTCGCTGAGTTGGCACTCAACATGAGCAACACCTTCATTCAGCACATGAGAAGTCAAATTTCATACTGATGTGTATGTAATGTCACTTTTATTTTTCCAAGTTGGCATTTGTTATTTAGGCCTCTCTACTTAGGTAGTGGTAAGGTCTGCGTACATCCTACCCTCCCCAGACCCCACTTGTGGGATTTCACTGGGTATGTTGTTGTTGTTGTTGTTGTTGCATTTGTTATTTATATAAATTTATTACCTATTTTACTCTTCTTCTTCCTTTTTAATTTATCATCTACATTCTCTCCTCGTTTTCACCATTGCTATAAGTATAAAGTTGCATTAGTTTTCTTTCATCTTCTTACAATAAAGTTGTCATTACTATTAATAGAGATAAATAAAATTCTTTTGTCGGCATCTCCCCAAGAAAATTCCACCATTACTACCATCAATGCCGAATTTGTCGACTTTATCTTGTTCAAATGCAACTGCATTCTATCGATGTGGTGTCAGTGCTGAATTGAAAACCTTGTGGACACAACTTAACACAGGACATCTATTCTTTTGTTGCAAAAACACAATGTTAAGAATTTTACCATTTTTATCTTATCGTGGTGACAAAAAATGTCGATTCTTTTATTGTATTAATTATTAGTTTAATTATTTTAATTTAATTTAATTATTTTGATTATTTTTTATAGAGAAGAGGTGGATGTGATTATTTTCAATTGAATGATGATGAGATACCTCCTCAAGCAAAAAAGTTTATATGGGGTCTATTGAAAAGAATTAAATCACTTAAACAAGAGAGAAAGCGGGAAAGGATATTTAGGATCGTTTGTGTTGTTGCGCTTCTTAAGTTTAGCTATATGGAAGTATTTGTATTAATAATCTTAGCAGTGATGGAAATATCTATATTAGTTAGTCTTAAGAGTGTTTCTATTGTATTAAGGAATGTATTAGTTGTCTTAATTATGATTCTGTTGTACTAATTTGTCTTAGTAGTCTATATTTGTGTTTCTATATAAATGACTTTGGTTTGTATTTCTATATTAGTCTTGGTTTGGTTTCTGCTCATTTTTATAGGTTGCATCTTGAACAATACCCATTTATGAACAATAACTAAATAACAATAGTTGAATTAAACCAACTCCAAACATTGATAAATAATCCACAAAATGAAAGTCAATGTTTGCTGGTTAATCAAAAATAGTTGAACAATTTCTAAACAAAAAATAAATAATTGAATCATCTACATTTAGATCACTAGTTAGTGTATGTCAACAATCTAACACAAAATGAAAGCCAATGTCAAATTACAGACCACCCACATTTAAACCATTGGTTACAGTATGTCAAAACCACCTAAAACTCATTCGAAACAAGCCCTAACTAATATATTTATATGTCTGTTGCTTTAGGTGATGCAATAGATCTCTCTTGGACTGCTTCATGCTTTGCAATTTTGGAGTGGTGATAGCATCTTGACCTTTCCAGTTTAATCCACAAGGCTTATAATTGATATCAATGTTTGTTGTATTGCTCACTTAAAAACACCTAGAGTAACAACTCTTTCACCTGTTGTACCAGGCTGCATACATGGAACTAAAATAAGTATATTATCAAAGTAGAGAAATAAATACTTGAAATCGTTTATACACTAACATTTAGTATTTGTCAGCCACTTATATCATTAGTGTAAACACCAAATCCCATAGTCTTAGGACTTTTGTTTCCTGTTATTTGATGTTGATGCTCCTCTGCCCTTTTTGTGCCAAGGCAGTTGATTGAATAAACCTCATCTTCTACTGCATCTTCCTACTTGTTATCCTCTTCTAATAGTAGACATATCATCACAAAGAGAAGTGGATTGTTAGCCTAGTGGATGACTTGACATTGTAGGATGACTTGAGCGTGGCAGCTAGCTAAAACCTGCATGTTGGCTTGAGGTTGTAGGCTGACTTGAGCTTGCAAGTTGGCTTATGCATGGTGGTTGGCTAAATCCTACATTTTGTCTTGAGCTTGTAGGCTGAGTTGAACTTGCAGATTGCCTTGAGCTTGCAGGCTATCCCATTTCAGTAGATGTAAGTGTAAAAAATATGTATTGCATTTAATTGCAACAATCAAAGAATATATTACCATATTTTTAAAAACTTTTCTGTTATGACCTTGTTGATAACACTTGGAGCAATTCATTTTTACTCCTTTCCTGGACAACTTTCCATACTTCTTTTTTCGCTCATTCTTATTCTTCGTGCCAAAGTTACACCTCTCTTTTAGAGCATAAATCGGTGGTTGTCAAATATAAAATCTAATCAAGCTTAGGGTCAAATCCCACAGAGAATACGGAGACTCACAACGAATTCACCAATACGCAATTCAAGTAATTAACAACTCAATTCCCCAAAATAGGGGTGGGAGGGTTGCAATGTTCAATAAGAAATTAAACTAAACTAACTAAAGCAAGAGACAGTCAATAATGGAGAGCAACTTGAAAATTGTGTTCCCCATGATTCACCAACTCAATATCCCCTAGATAACCCAATTCTTGACTAGAGTATAGATTGTAAGACGATAATTTAAGATCACCAAGCCCTTTGGTCAAAGGTGAGAGGAGAATTTTACTATGTGACTTGGACTATGTCCATAGTGTGCAATACTAACTGTTAGCCATAGTCCCAGTCAACCTCCCCTTGGTCTAGTTTAGTTGATTAGATGAGAATACATAACTGAATCATGTTAATCAATCTCTTTTCCTATTCATTACCACCTGGATTGGGAAGGTAACACTAGGCAAGTTCTAAGGTTGGCCACCACTAGAAAACATGCAAAATGAAGAGAATTGATTAATACATTTAAATAATCATTCCAAGAATTGGAAATTATCTGGATTTATTTGGTTACATCTTTATGGTTCCCAAAACCCCTAGTTGTGGATTTATCTACTCATGCTATGTGTAGGTGAAGAAATCATGAATTGAGAAAACATAATTAATCACTTATCAGATTGAGTTGAAGAATAAGCAAATCCAAAATATATTAAGAATCACAAATTTGAAGGTACAATGAATCCACAAGTATATTCTCCTCAAAGATTGAAGTCTCCAAGTAAAAAACCCTAAAAGTACTCTACTCACGTCCACTCTTTTGTACTCCCTAAATAATGACCTAAAAATTTACTATTTATAATATTAATATTTATATTATTTAAAAACAAGTCCTAAAAATTAGAAAAACTAGTCGGCGACTTTATACTCCAGGTCGTTACGACTCGTAAACTAATTTATAAGTCATAATCGGGTTCTTGTATTCAGTTTTTGAGATCTAGGACTTCACTACTACGGATCCACTTTACGAGTCGTAGACTGATTCAGGACTCGTATTGTTCTTTTGTAAACTTTATCTGCATTAACTGGTCCTTCACTGGATCTCACTGGAATTCTTTACGAAATGACTTTATATGACTCGTATAGAGGTCTCATGTGGTTGAACTTCAGAAATCAAACTTTACTAGATATCTTCATGAAACCCACTTTGTGACTCGTAAAGAGTCTCGTAAATCACCAAAAAATAGAAAAGTCTGCAATTCGCCTTAAAATCATTCCAATATACTTTCCTGCAAAAACTAAGCACAAAAACACATATAAACCATAAATGTCACATTGAGAAGACATAAAATCCTAAGTTTTAAGCATCAAATGTGTTGTATTTCGATAGCACATCACACCCTCAACTTGAAATTGTTGTTTGTCCTCAAGCGACGATTCAATCTATATAGACAATATAGCAACACACAGACCTCAACGCAATGGCATACATTACATATAATTTAAACTCAGGTACCCATACCAACTTTTTAAAACAATATTAGAAAGCTATTTAGCAAACCAAAAAACACTAGTGCATTTGACAACACAACTATGACAAGCAAGGGAATATCACTAGTCAACAATCACTGAACAAGTCAAATGCTAAAAATGCAATGCAAGTGCCCTCACAGAAAGAAGTCTCATTTTTGACACTCAATAATGATTTCAAATTTAGCTTTGGGACTGTACAAACACACTCACTCACACAAAAGATGTTCATGTATCATGAGTAATACCATATGCTTGCCCTTATACTCATGTATCAGATTTTCAACCAACCGAACTAGGATCACTTTAGGACTTTCTAGGCTTGTAACGTAGGGTCAGAGGGTTTTGGTATGACATTTTGAAAAAAATTGTGACTAAAAGTCATCCTTGTACTATGTTTTTCATCACTTTCACCTTACAAACTCTAATATTTTCACCTTCTCCTCCTTTTTCCACATTTAAGCTTTTTCGAGTTTTTTTTCTTATTTTTCAGCTTTTGCCTCATTTTTACATTTTATTTTGCTTTTAATCTCAATCTAAGGCATCTTTTTCTTTTTCTTGCACTCGTTACATGGTTTTTTCTTTTTCTCCTTATTCTTAACTCACCACCTTATTTTTGTGCTTCTCCTTTACACCGGCTACCCTCAACTTAGGTTTTTAGCCTATGATGAAGTACACAAAATCTATTCCCCAAACCAAAGCCACTTTTAGTAGCCACCCTCAACTTAGGCTTTTTGCCTAATTTGGTTGGTTATTTTAGGTTAAAGTGGACTAATTAAAGAATAAAGGCTTAAGTTCCCTTCTTAATACATTTAATCTACAATCTAACTTAGAGTAAACTGGCAAGTTCTGAATTAGCGCAAAATGCACGAATCTATCAAAATAAGCTCACACTCACATGGCATAGTAAGTATTATCAATGAGAGACTCATAGATCATGCTTCATATCTCAAATTTCCCTCACTTATCAGAACAAATATTCCCAAACATCTAAACTTGCATGGTTGCCATTTAACTACTAATCAAATATTTTTCGTGCATACCAACTTTCAAAACAAAACATAAAAACATGATAAATGTCATAAGTATTAGTACTATATGGTACACATATTATCTAAACTTCCTATACATGCCGTTTTAATAAAAATTAAATATTCATAAGGAAAACGAACACAGGCAAGAAAACTTCGAGATTAAAATTTGGCGTTGTTATGGACCATAAGCCACTTAGACATCACTGAGGCCCATAATTACCCATACCCCATTAAAAAGATTGTGCATTGTCCCCAATGTACCAAATTAAGAAAAAATAGAATAAGTAGAGGTAAAAAATACCTCGCCGCCTAAGCACCAGTCTGTGGCTGAGTCTGATCATCCCCCTCCTATGGGGTAGTCTTCTTAGCTGCTCCACACTGTCCGGAGGGGCCAATACCCCTTTCCCTATCATGCTCCTGAGCTAGCCTCATCTTCTCCTCTTGCCTCAATGACCTTAAGGCCAGCCTGAGCTTATCCTCCTTATCCTCATCATCCTCGGAGGACTTTGCACGTATATTCTCCCAATAGGGTCTTTATCTATGCAAGGGTGTTTCCTGAGAGAAGATTGTAAAAGCTTTGTGGTGGAAAATAAATCAAATAACAGCTCCGTAGGTAGTCTCTAGTAGTGTCACAGGCGCCACAACTGAAGCTATCATGTCAGCCCTAAGCTTCTCAATCTCCTAATATATAGTTGGCAAATATGGAGGTAAGGTCTCGACTAACCTCTTTTGAACTCGGTCCTCAAAGGCATCGATATGGGTGTCCACTCCAGAAAAATGCTCCTGAATAGTAGAGATGGTGAATGCCCGGCAACATTCCTCGGAGTTCACAATAGTTAGTCGAAATCAGAGCCTAAATTTCTAAATATGATGAGACAACTAGTCCTCAGCACGTGATAATCACTGTGCTATGGGCTGAATATGACACATAAACCATGCCTAGTGTAGAAGGTTGTAAAGTGGTGGCCTCTGGTGTAAGAGTAGCTATAGTATAACCTCTCTCAAAATCAACTATACTCGGCTACTGGGGTCTCTCATCAGTAGTAGTAGCAACAATAGTAATGGTGGCAGTCGCCAAACCCTCAAGTGGTTGGTCTGGGGCAAACATCGATAGTAGTCGTGGGGGCTGTGCTCGCCTGGTTGCCACTGGGTTCTCATCGGCCTTTACTAGGCTAGCCTTTAAGGTATGTTGTGCCTAAACTAACTAGTCCAGTTGATGAAGTATCTCCAGTGGAGACTCTAAATAGAGTTCGTAGACCAAAACCGAGAATGGGATCGAGGTGGCCCTCTTGAGTGCTGACTCATGAATCTGCTCGACTATGAGTCGGGCCAAATCAATATCATAGCTAGCCAAGATGCTGGCAACCAATGCTCCCCACTCTGGTGTCAAAGTATTATTCGCCAGAGTATGCCGGATGTGAGATCTATTAAACGCCCACCAATATTTGGTGGGAAAACTCAATGAAACCTTTACTGCAGGATCAGTGTGGGTGGTGACCCCAGCAGGCTCTGGACCCTGCTCCATAATGTGACCAGCCATCCATCTCAAAAGTGATGTTCGATATACCGTATCCTTCATGATTAATGAATTTCTTGCCTATCCTATCCTATAGTCTAACTCAGTTATCGATCTCTGGGCATAATACTTGGGACCAAAAAATACACGACGGATCATCTCATCTGAAATATTGACTCACCCTCTATCACTCGATCTTCTGTCAATCTGGGTTGTGAGATAGGCCTCTTCCCCTTAGGAAGCTCTCACTGAATTATAGTTGTGTACAATGCATAAAAATACTGTACCAGAATTGAGGCGTATTGTCCAATCGCCTCCGTTAGCCACTCGAGCCCAAATCGTATTATCGTGTCCTTCATACCTCGAACATAACTTAGTCCATCACTAATAACCCTGGGCTCCATATATATTGAACAGGTGGGTTTGACCTACTCCTTCGGCTGTATGCCCTAAAAACTTATGGACTCCATCCCCTTGATGCACTACCGGTGAGTACTAGCATCTGGTGTGGAAGAAGAGAATGGTGCGACAGAGGACTAAGTATCTCCTCTATCCTAAAAGGGCCCTATTGAACTCTACTCCTCCCTTAAAGGGATCATCTAGGGCATGCTACTCTCCATCTCCTCACTACATTCCTTGTTAGACTAGAAAGGACTCTCGCTCTGAACCTAAGGCTGCCCAGCTTTAGCAACAAATATCATCTATGGTCGAGGCACCTCTGGGTCAGGCTGGGCATCATATATCTCCATTAACCCACTCATCTGAGGGGTCTATTCAGTATCTAAAGGCTCATCATCTATAGGCTCATCTCTGAGATGCCTCTTAAAAGCCTCAATCTTTTCACGTTTTCCTTTAAGGGCCATGGTATCTGAAAATTAAACATCAAGGAATCATAATTAACCCAATAATTAAAGAACAAAAAGCAAAAACTTAATTGAATCAATTACAGATAGGGTCTATGAGGGCCCCTTTACGTGCCTTAGTGAGTACTACGAATTGTAAAGTGCTCTCGTAGGTCAGTTCTTCAAAACAATAATGGTCACTGGAAGATTACATGAGACCTAGGTATGACTCGTAACTCGGTTACAAGTCATAAACTAGTTTCGTATAAAAGTCCAGAGAGTAATTTGAAAAATAGGCTGATATCTACAAAACCTATCTATGAGTCTTAAAGTGATTTATGACTTGTAGAGGGTCTCATCTGATGAATGCTCAGATTATCAAGTCTCTGGAATTTCCAAAAGGGGCAATTACCACTTGTAAATTCATCTATGAGTCGTAAAACACTCTCATGAACAAGAAATTCTAGATACCTGATCTATCTTAGTTCATCACACGGACCCCAAAGACTATAATCAATCCTAAATTCTACCAGCATCGAAATAAACATCTACACACTCACAAGTTTAGCGAAAACAATTGATTTGGCAATTTTAACATCGAATCACCCCATCGAAAACAATTTGGCATCACTTTCGTCTTAACTCCACCATTCCTATTTGACTGACACAAATTCATATGCCCATGACAAAACCCATTAACTCTTAATTATTAATAATGTAATTGCAATCAATCAAGCATGGGTGATGATTCAATAGGCATAGTAATCAAGTAATCAATGAAGTCAAAACACTCAATTTCCAGAATCAACTAATTAATTCAAATAAAGACACTTCAATTTCATATACACAATGCAGTTTTAATCAAGGATTTTTGTGCTGAATCACCTAATCCAATCATAACCTTCAACTAAATCTGCTGCCTTAGTCTAATACTTGCATACTCTTCATAAAAGTCATTTACACCCTATATGCAACAAACCAAATGTTAAAAATATCAAGCAAAACATAATCAAACAACTACCTAAGAATCCAAAAGTTGAAAATGAACTCTAAATTAAGCCAAAACATCAAATATTCTTAGGTTGCCTCCCAAGTAATGCCTAATTTATTATCGCGGCACGACTTAGAAAAATTGGCTACTAGACTTCACCAATTGCCCAAATCTCACTTTTTAACTCATCCGGATGCTTCATAGATTGGCGGATATCGAGGACTACTTCTTCATCATTTACCCTAAATCTGAATTGATCGGAGTCCATATCTACTAAAGCTCGTCCCATGGCCAGAAATGGTCTCCCCAAGATAATAGGAACTTCAAAATCAACTTCACAATCAAGAATCACAAAATTTGCAGGGAATATGAATTTGTCCACATTTACCAACACATCATAGAGTATCCCTTTCAATTTCTTGACTATTTTATCTGCCATTAATAACCGTATTTTAGTTGGAGTAGGGGTACCCAAATCAAGCTTTTTGAAAATTTCAAGAGGCATCAAATTTAGACTCGCACCCAAATCACAAAGTTATCTTGTGAACTCTACATCACCTATGGTGCAAAGTATAGTGAAAGCTCCTGGATCTTTATGCTTTTGATCTAATGACCTAGTAATGATAGCACTATAATGTTGAAACTCTTTAATAATCTCTTGACTTATATTCCACTTCTTAGTAACAAACTTTTCATATACTTTGCAGAACCCGACATTTTAACCAAAGCTTCAATCAAAGAGATCTTTATAGATAGTTGCTTAAGAATAGAGAGAAAGTATTTGAACTTGCCTTCATCCTCCCCCTTTTTGAGTCCTTGAGGGAAAGGAGGAGGAGGACTTAGAATGGTCTTATACTTCTATGGCTCTTTAGCTACTTCAATCACCCTATCTTTAATACAATCATCTCCTTCAGCCACATCCTTATTTGCAACTATCTTCTCACAAACATCTTCTACCTCAACCGGTATAGGAGGACCAATGGTACTCTTGCCACCTCTAGTAGTAACCGCCGTACATTGCCCTTCACTCTTTAGATTTTGAACTGTGTTGCTAGGCAACATACCCTTCTAACACTGATTCCACTAAGTTGACACTTGACCAAATTCTTTCTCAAGCTATTTAATAGCCACAGAATAAGACTCTATCTTTTGATTAATATTTAAAATATCGAATTCCATGCCCCTTAGGGTTTCATCTTGTGTCTCGGCCTTCTTCAATAAATGATCTAACATCTCTTTAATTCTAAATTGCTTGTACTTGTGTCTCATTTATGTGGTGGCACATATGGACCATTTTTGAAACCATCTCTTCTGCCCTAATCTACTTCAAGACCCTTATTCCTCTCATAATAACCACCTTAATTGTCTCTATAATCTCTATCTCTTCCATAGTTCCTAGATACCTGATCTATCTTAGTTCATCACACGGACCCCAAAGACTATAATCAATCCTAAATTCTACCAGCATCGGTTCCGACCTTGGTTTCATTGAATTTGGCAGCAATAGTCCTGATTGGAGCCTTGGGTATTGGTCCGGAACCCCCCGTCTGATCATTCACAAAGCAAGCATCCTCCTCAAAATAAGACTTCTTATACATGGGTGCACGTCAAGGTTGGTGAACTACCACATTTACTCTTTCTTGGTTCAGCTTGATCACCACATCCGTACTTGTGCGAAGTTGAGCAAGTTATTGCATAATCTCCTCATTGATCTTGGCTTGCTCTGAACCAAAATTAACATCACTTGAACTCCTCATAGAAGCTCTATCCCATTCTCCCTATGCGCGATTCATCTTGACCACCTGCTCCATACGATCGGCAATCCTTGTAAATAGTTGATCTAAAAATAAGACCCCCATAATGGTATGCCAAATGGTTGATCTAAAAACATGCCCCCTACAAAGTTGTCGGCACAGGCTTGACTATTCTCATAAAGGGCACAATAGAAGATCTCCACTAAAGTATCATCAACTATCTTATGATTAGGGATGCTCCTCAAACAGCTAGTAAACCACTCTCATATAGTACTAATCGAATCACCAGGAAGTTCCTCAAAGTTGTTGATCTGATCCTTTACCTTGAGCTTCTTCGATCTAAGGAAGTACCTTTCCAAAAAGGCTTTCTGCAAATCTTCCCAACTAGTGATTGAACTCTATAGGAGCTCTGATAGCCATAGCACAACATTGGCCGTAAGAGATAATGGGAAAACAAAAAGTTCCATAGCATCCATAGATAGATTTTGTGTACCCACACACTCTTACAAATAAATGTGATATTGTGCAAGTGGATATGTATATCCTCTGATGGTAGGCCCACAAAAAGTCCACGATTTTGCAACATTTGAAGTAACCCATTTGAAATAGTGATCTTTGTATCAGCCGGTAGTGTGCCAATACAAAAGCCCTATTCACATCCATAGCCATCGGGTTCAATCTATATTGATTCTATGGATAAGCATTGTCATTGAAATCCTTAGGCTGTGGAATATTCTCCAAAGGAGGTGAGTTGTCATTCCGATCATCATCATTTACATTCTGATTCAACGTTGCGTTGCCCACAATGTTAGTATTTTCTTGGGCCATTATTCTTGAAATTCATTGGTTATCTGGATTAAGTCGAGTTACAAGATTGCCTTAACTCCTAGTGTTCGTTGCGTTGCCCACAATGTTAGTTTTTTCTTGGGCCATTATTCTTGAAATTCATTGGTTATCTGGATTAAGTCGAGTTACAAGATTGCCTTAACTCCTAGTGTTGGACATACACTACTAGTTTACCTTGCAAAAAAACAAAACCAAAAGCAAAAGTAAAATGCAAAGGAACTGAGGATGAACACTTGAATTACAATTACTAGTGAATTTAACTAAGCCTAGCCATATTCCCCGGCAACGGTGCCATAATCTTTGATCAAGCCTAAGTTATGCCTCTCTTTTGGAGGATGAAGTAGTCATTGTCAAATATAAAACCTAACCAAGGTTAGGTTCGAATCTCATAGAGAATACGGAGAGTCACAATGAATTCACCAATGAGCAATTTAAGTAATTACCAACTCAATTCCCAAAAGAGGGGGATGATGTTCATGCTCTAACAGTAAAGAGATCGTTATTGATGTGTTGTCATAATACAACATATTTGGTACCTCAAACAAGGGATTTTATGAGTTCTCAAAGCGATTTTTTAGTGTTTTGATGTGTTTTTGTGTTAATCTTGCATAAAATTTAGGTTGACATGATTTTGAAGAAAAGTTGCACATTTTATTGAAGCATAGGCCATGCAAGCCCACCTACGAGTCGTAGCTAACACTATGAGTCATAGGATGTGTCGTTACAGGAATCAGAGACCAAAAATCCAAAATTTGCCAAGTGAAGGTCACTCTTACGAGTCCAGCCTACGAGTGCATAGACACTCTATGACTCATACAGGTAGACTCATAGCAAGAATCAGAGAGCTAAAATGTTGGACCAAAAAACTAAAGACCAAGACTACGAATCAGAGAGCCAAACTCCACGGGTCATGTGGAGTGCCCGTGTGAAGTGCCTTAGTGGAAAAAATAGAAGTTGGGAAACTTGGAAAAAAATTGATGTCTCGTCACTTTGACAGACCGCTTCATGGACCGTATGGCATTACACAGACCATGTACTGGTCCATCCCACCTCACTTAGACAAAAATAAATATTGTAGGCCACTACACGTCCAAGTGCCATGGGCCATCCCACTCCACACAGCCCGTGGCAGCACCCTTAGACACATTTTCCCCAATTTCTAACAAGCTCCCTTTAGCACACCTTGTGGCCATCCCCAAGGTCAATGGTGAGCCACACGGCCTGTACCACTGGTCGTGCCACCTTTCTCAATGCTAAGAATGACCTTTTCCAACCCAAGCTGCCCCAAACAGCCCATCATAGGCCACACTAGCTGTCAAACAGTCCGTGTGACAACACTGCACGGGAGGGCCTCACGAAAATGATTATAACTCCTTCATCCAACCTTAGAATAAGGTGAAAATAAGTGAGTTAGGAAGCTAACTCAAAGGGATTTGATTTGACATATTAAGGGCCACCCAGTTCGAAATGTTCTAAGAGGTATGCAAATTTAAAGTTGACCCTTCAACTTGGCTTGACGTAGGGGGCACATGACGACCTTAAACAAAATAAATAAGCTTGAAAATATGAGTCCTAACATCATCTCCCCCTTGGGAACATTCATCCCCAAATGTGCAAGAACAAGGCTTGAAAGGCTTGGGTGGGAACATGCAACTTTCAAACACAAGATATTATGCAGAATTCATCATTGGAAATTACAAAGCCATTAAATCTCATGCCAAAATAAATTCATTCAAAACATTATAAAAACCATTCTAATGCACATATACGCATGCAATACCATAAGACTCAAGAAGGAAAGAATTGGGACTAACAAAAAAAAATGAACTAATACCTTAGGCTTGAGTTGATTGGAAAAGATGGGGCTACCACTTCATCATATCCAACTCCACCTCCCATGTAGTACCCTCCATATGTTGGTTCCTCAAAAGCACCTTCACCGAAGCCACATCCTTATTATGAAGCCATTTCACTTATCTATCCAAAATCTCTATCGGAACTTCCTCATAAGACAAGTTCTCCTCCACCTCAATGCCCTCCAAAGGCATAATAATGCTAGGATCTCCAACTATCTTTCTCAACATGGACACATGGAAAACTTGGTGAATAGAGCTCAAATCTAGGGGTAACTCTACTCTATATGCCACATTACCAATTCGTTCAATAACTTCATAAGGGCCTACATACTGGGGACTTAGCTTCCCCTTTTTGACAAAATGCATCACTCCATTCATAGGTTAAACTTTCACAAACACCTAATCTCTACCTTGGAATTCAAGGTCTCTCTTTCTGGAATCCGAATAGGATTTTTGGCAGCTTTGTGCCATCTTCAACCTTTCTCTAATCAATTTCACTTTCTCCATAGCCTTCATTACCAAGTCCGGGCAAATCAAAGCCATTTCCCCTAACTCAAACCATCCCATCGAAGATCTACACTTCGTACCATACAAGGCCTCAAACGGTACCATACCAATGCTAGCATGGAAGCTATTATTATAAGCAAACTCAATGAGTGGAAGATGGTCATACCAATTACCTTTGAACTCCAACACACAAGCCCTCAACATATCTTCCAAGGTTTGAATCGTCCTCTCGGCTTGTCCATCAGTTTGGGGATGAAAGGCGGTACTCAACTTGACTTTAGTACCGAGTCCCTTTTGAAATGATTTCCTAAAGTTAGAGGTAAATATTGTACCCCGATACGATATGATAGATCTACGCACACCATACAATCTTACCAATTCCTGAATGTATAGCTTCGCATATTCTTCAGCACCAAAAATAGTTTTAACCGATAAGAAATGAGTTGATTTAGTCATCTGATCAACGATAACCCAAATGGAATCAAATTGCTTCTGCGTCCGAGACAACCCAACCACAAAGTCTATATTTATGTCTTCCCACTTCCAAGTAGGAATCTCAATGTCTTGAGCCAACCAATTGGGCCTTTAATGCTCCACCTTCACTTGTTGACAATTTGGGCATTCAGATACAAACTTGGCTATGTCGCTCTTCATACCATGCCACAAATACACCTCCTTCAAATCCCGATACATTTTGGTGGACCCTGGGTAAATAGAATAGTGAGAACTATGGTTTCACTCATGATCACCTTCCTAAGATCACCCACATTTGGAACACATAACCAATCTTAATACTGAAGTACACCATCTCCCCCTTGGGAGAAAACTTTAATATTCTTTTCGGCAACCAATTTCTTCAATTTAACTAAGGATAAGTCTAGATCTTGCTTAGCCTTCATATCAACAACCACCGAGAATTCAGCCCCATTTAGAACATGTATACTACCATCATTGGAATTGGCCACTCTAACACCCAATCTAGCCAAACGGGGGATATCCCTTGCCAACTCCCTCTTGCCTTTCTCAACATGAACCACACTTCCCATGGATAGCCTACTAAGAGCATTGACTACCACATTTGCCTTGCCGGGGTGATATAGAACACTCATGTCGTAAACTTTTAGAAGTTCCAACCATATCCTTTGTCTCAAATTAAGGTCTCTTTGAGTGAACACATATTGCAAGCTCTTATGATCGGTGAAAATATCCAGATAAACCCCATACAAATAGTGTCTCCAAATCTTCAAAGCAAAGACCACCGCCACTAACTCAAGATCATGAGTTGGGTAGTTACGCTCATGTACCTTCAATTGCCTTGATGCATAAGCTATCACCTTACTATGTTGCATAAGTAACAACCCAACCCAATTCGAGAGGAATCACAATATACCACGAACTCATCCATGTCATTTGGTAGAGTCAAAATTAGACCCGATGTAAGTCGATCCTTCAAAGTTTGAAAACTCTTCTCATACTCACCCGACCATACAAACTTAGCCTTCTTTTGAGTCAATTTAGTCAGTGGAGAGGCAATAGATAAGAACCCCTCAATGAATCTTCTATAATAGCCCACTAACCCAAGGAAGCTTCGAATGTCTGAAGGAGTCAATGGTCTAGGCCAATTCTTTACCGCCTCAGTCTTTTTCAGATCCACCTTTATACCATCACTGGACACCACATGACCCAGAAAAGCAACCTCACCCAACCAAAACTCACACTTGCTAAATTTGGCATACAACTTCTTCTCTCTCATAGTTTGCAAAACCAAACTCAAATAATCCATATGCTCCCGTTCGCTTCGGGAATAGATAAGAATATCATCAATAAAAACAACCACAAAATTATCAAGAAAAGGTTTGAATACCCGATTCATGTGATCCATGAACACGGCCGGAGCATTAGTTAGGCCAAATGATATCACAACAAACTCAAAGTGCCCATACCTTATTCTAAAGGAAATCTTGGGAATGTCACATTCTCAAACCTTTAACTGATGATACCCGAAAAGGAGGTCAATCTTCGAAAAGCGAGTAACCCCTTGAAGTTGGTCAAACAAGTCATCGATCCTAGGTAATGGATACTTATTCTCAATAGTCACCTTATTTAATTGCTTATAATCAATACACATCCGAAGAGATCCATCTTTCTTTCTTACAATAACACCAGAGCACCCCATGGAGATATACGTGGCCTGATGAAACCCTTCTCTAACATATCTTTCAACTGATGCTTTAATTCCTTCAACTCAGCGGAGCCATATAATAGGGAAGAATAGAGATAGGTTGATTATTCGAAAGAAGATCTATGCCAAAGTCTACTTCCCTTTTAGGAGGAATACCGGGCAAGTCTTTGGGAAACACGTCTGAAAACTTATTCACCACCGGAATAGACTCAAGAGTAGGCAATTCAAACTCCACATCTTTAACCCTCACAATGTGATATATGCAACCCTTGGAGATCATCTTCAGAGCCTTGAGGTAGGAAATAAACCGACCTTTGATAGCAGAGTCATTACCTTTCCATTCAAAAACGGGCTCACTTAGAGGTTGGAACTTGACCTCCCGGGTTCTACAATCTACAGAGGCATATGATGCATGTAACCAATCCATTCCTAGAATCACATCAAAATGATAAATTTCCAGTTCTACAAGATCACATGGGAATACCTCATGTAATACAAAAATAGGACAACCATGATAGACTCTATATGCAACAACAGATCTACCCATAGAAGTATAAACCAAGTAAGGCTCCCTCAAATTTTCCAGACTCAAACCAAATTTAATAGCCAATAGAGGAGTATGAAAAGACAACTTTGCAACCAGATCAAGCAAAACATAAGCATCAAAATCAAAGACATTTAACATACCAGTCACAATACCCAGAGCCTCTTCAACCTCCTTACGCGCATAAAGAGCATAGAACCTATTATTCCTCAGAGCGACACCCTAAGGAACCCTTGGCTGACCTTGTCCACCTTGAGCCACCTGACCTTGACCTTTCTAAAGGTTTTTGGGATAGTCGGCAACTTTGTGATTCTTATCACCACACCCAAAGCAAACACCCAATTCTCTCCAACACCTTGACCTTTTTAAAGGTTCTTGGGACAGTCGACAACTTTGAGATTCTTATCACCACACCCGAAGTAAGCACCCAATCCTCTCCAACAAGGACCTATGTGGTGCTTCCTACAATTTGGTACATATAGGTTTCCCCTGACCACCATCAATAGGTGCCCTAGGAGGAGGCACCTTAGCATTAATAAGCCGAGCACCTGAACCTTGGCCTTGTTGGAAATGGCTAAAACCAACACCCCGAGAGTCGGAGAACCCACTATAAAAATGGGCCCTCTTAGGATCATGCATCCTCCTCCCCTTGAGTTTCTCTCTTTTGATCTGTTCGGCATAAATCATAAGTCTAGAGATGTTCATATCCCGATTAAGCATGGTCATATGACATTCTTGAACAAGCAAGTCAGAAATGTCGGAGATGAACTTGTGCAATCTTTCATAAGGATCAACCACAAGACCTAAGCTCAAGTGGGAAGAAACAATCCAGAAAAGCAAGCTTGAACTCTTCCAAATTAACAACATCACCACAAACCCTCTCCATAGACCACTGAGTATACCAGACCTGTGCTACATCCTTTAACTGATAGGCAGCTAGCTCAGCCCTCTCCTCAGACACCCATGACATTCAGTACCTTTGAGAGCTCATCAATGAACTCCTGAGCATTCTCGTCATCCTTAGATCCAAAGAACTCCGGAGGATTCATCCGGGTGAAATCTCACTCTAGAAGCCATAGTGGAATTTCGAGGAAGGTTAGCCTACCTAGCCTAAGTAGTCACCACTTGGGCAAGCATAGAAAAGGTCGTATGGAGCTCACCATGAGTCACAGGGTCATCCCGAGGCTCTTGAGGTGCTTGACCCTCATTAGCTGGGGCTGGTCTAGCAGGTTTACCATGAGGCATCTTCTAAAACAAAGTAAGGATACCATCAAGGGTCAAGAGCTAAACCAACTATTTACAGCATGACATGAGACATGAAGAAGTGAGATAATTCCTAGAACGTCATCGTAGCTTCCCACTCATAGGCATGATGCACTTCACAGCCATGATTAGGACTCTACTTGACGTGGCATGTTGGACCTCAAGTATCATTTACAAACCTAGGGCTTTGATACCATCTTTGTCATAACCCAGACCTAGGGCCTAGATGTGACACAACAAATGGGAACCCGAGAGTCCCCAAACAAGCCTCAAGATACCAAAACTTGCATCATTAGTTCGAAAGCATAGTCAAGAATCAACACATAGTTCTAAAGGATAGGAAAGTAGGACTGATGCTATGGGATGTTATGGGGAAAGGGTCAACATGAGTTCACATAACACATAGCACAAAAATACTAAGGGGCGGGTATGTAGGACTCGCGCTATGGAGGCAATTCAGGTCTTAGGATCATTCCATCAACATGAGAGTAAGTAACATATCGATAATTAAAGATAACCACATACATAACATAGACTTAACCGTAACACATAACATATCACGTGAAGAGGTTTATGAGGTATCTAAAAATGCCTCTACATAGATGGGTCAAGGGCCAAGACATACCCTAGGCTCACCCTCAAATACATAAGGAGAAGTAGTAACATAGGTAGATAGATGGTGGTGCATCTTTGAAAGACAGGACTCACCACAACAAGTAAATTTGGAATCTGAGCTATACGTCGAACCGTGGAGTAACTTAGGTAGATAGATAGCGGTGCATCCTTGAAAGACAGGACTCGCCACTACAAGTAAATCCAAAATCCGAGCTAAACATCGAATGATGGATGGTCAAAGTCCTCGGTCCCTACATGGTAAAATCATGTAGGAAAGAGTATGCGTTAGTATATTTGAATTTACTAAGTATGCAGAGGACGATGCATATAACTTACCAAAACCTGCATATCAACGTTAAATGACAATGCACATAATATCGAAAGAGTTGGATATAAAAGAATGCAATATAACGAGATGCTATGAAAGTCGTGATGCATAAAATGCAAATGATGCACTCATTTATATATATTAGGGATGTGAACTCAACCGACATAAGTAAGACCAAATGGGCTATTACTTAGAATCTCGATGAAAACCCCTCATAGGTAAACAAGTGATCTACTTGCCAAGGGTAGACCATACTTCACCTTATGGGACAACTCCCTCTTTATATGAAGTAACCTTCCTTACAGGACAACTCCCTCTTTGGATAGGATTTTCATAAAATCATAATTCAAATTATTTCTTCTCCTTACAAGATAACTCCCTCTTTAGATCGAAAACCTATGCTAGGCATATAGTTCAAGGAAAGGGAGAGGGCCCTTGGGGATAGCCCTAACGCCCCTAATCCATTGGTGCAAAGTGATCAATTCCTTTTCAATTCGTCCAGTTTCAAACTTAGCCAGTATGGTGGTAAGTCGTCATCCCACAATAATAGATATATGTATACATATATATACACATACTTTCAAATGATGTAAATCATTTTCGGAACTATTTTAATACATTATGAGGCTTAAAGGCCAAAACATAATGTCATAGTCTATATACTCATGCATAGGAATAGCCCATTTATATACAAAATGGTGCAAGCACCCAAAATGCTCAAAGAGCCAAAATCAAAGATATATATGTGATCACAATATTGCCATAACTAACATTTATCAAAACTCATATCATAAAACATAATCGGGATTAAGCCATAACATAATTTCTCAAAATGATCCATGTACATGAATGCATATTCTATGGACAATGACAGAATGGCATGAGTAATTAGGATTCAATCAAAAATCAATAATATAATATAGAATTTAATCAAAAACATAATTAAATCCATATTTAAATTCATATTGTAATCACCCATGCATTTAGAAGTCATAAAGGGGACATTCATACTTGAAATTCCATAAACCCCAAAAATAAATCCTCATGTAATAGTTTATATCACATTAAGATCATCAAATAAACACTACCCATGCATAATTAGAATTTTAATTAAAATCATCAAATAAACACTACCCATGCATAATTAGAATTTTAGGATTCATAATCTTCAAAACCCCGAATTTAAAGTAACTAGAAATCCATGAGATTTCTTAAAAATACTTTTGGGTCTCCTTGATTGAAAGGAAGTCAAGGATCAACCCACATACCTTAGAATTTAAGTTCCTTGAAATTGAGTTAAGGAAGAATGGAAGTTTGGAAGTGGGACTTCGAATATAAACTTATTCTTGAGTTTCCTTGAAATTAGGATTGAGGTCTTGGTGGACGCTCTTGAGAGAATTGAGGATGTCTTTGAGATGAGAGTAATGAGTTTGATCCTTAGGAATATTGTTTAGTTCTTTTAGGAAGGTTAAGATATCATTGGAAGTCTAAAAAAGTCATTAGAATAATTAAAATTTGTGAAAATGCCATTAGAGATCGGATGGAAAATTTGGCAACGTGTCATCTCACTGGATACTTCACTAGCCATTTGGCAATCTACGAGTCGTGTGGAGTGCCCGTGTGAAGTGCCTTAGTGGAAAAAATGGAAGTTGGGAAACTTGGAAAAAAATTAACATCTCGTCACTTTGACGGACTGCTTCACGGACAGTGTGGCTTTACACGGACTATTACTAGTCCGTCCCACCTCACTTAGACAAAAAAATGTTGCAACCCACCACGGATCCAAGTGTCATGGGTCTCCCTCACCCGACCTTAGAATGTGGTGAAACTAAGTGTGTTGTGAAGCTAACTCAAAGGGATTTTATTTGACGTATCGCTTGCCACCTAGTTACAAATATGGTAAAAGTTATGCTAATTTAAATTTGACCCTTGCATGAACCCAACAGTGCCCGTGGCACCACCCTTAGCCATATTTTCCCTAATTTCCAACAAACTCCCTTTGGCACACCTTGTGGCCATCCCCACGGTCAGTCGTGAGCTACACGGCCCATACCACTAGCCATGCCACCTTTCTTAGTGCCAAAAATGGCCTTTTGCAACCCTAGCTACCCTAAACGGCCTATCAAAGGCCACATCGGCCATCAAACAGTCCGTGTGACAACACTGCACGGGAGGGTCTCACGAAAATGATCATAACTCCTTCATCCGACCTTGAATTGAGGTCAAGTGCATTATGAAGCTAACTTAAAGTTCTTTCATTTGGCATGTCATGGGCCACCAATTCGAAATTTTCTAAGAGTTATGCTTGTTTAAATTTGACCTTTCTACCGGTACTTGTGTCAAACTTAGCCAACGAAAAATCCTTTGAACTTGGCTTGACATAGGGGCCTATAACGGCCTTAAAACACGTAAGTAAGCTTGAAAATCTAAGTCCTTACACTATCCCTTTTTGAATTAAGTGTCCCTCCTTACGAGAGCCCATCCTTTTCGGATTAAGTGATCTTCCTTACGGGAGCCCCTCCCTTTTTGAATTAAGTGGCCTCCCTTATGGGAGCCCGTCCCTCTTCTAATTAAGTGGCCTTACTTACGGGAGCCCATCCCTTTTTGTATTAAGCATTTCATAGAACTATCTCATCAAACCATTACATTTTAATTATCATATAATCATCATAACATCATTCAGCTAATAAGACATGCATTAGACCTTCAATTCCTCAAGAAACCATAACCGGATATTTTATCAAACACTTGGCGGGTGTGAAATGGTAGTACAAGACCGTGCAATTTAGAGATGAAATTATGCAAGTAAATCTATTGTAAAACCATAAACCAATAACTTGAAACACCCTCAAGCAATATACATCAAAACCCCTCATCAAATCTTACAATAGATCCAAGATTTACAGCTCAAAACATAGTAAAACAATCACAACTTTACATAGCTTTAACATAGTTCATAGACATGTTCATACTAGCAAACCCATTGGTAAATTCAGCTTTAAATCATGCAAATTAAGTAAAAAGGACGTTAGGGCACCATGACTGAAAAGACTCAATGGCTAAAACCCAGATACCTTAGGTCTAGAGTTGCTTGGAATTGAAATTGGGAAGAATGGAGGCTTGGAAATGATCTTGGAATCCAATCTTGTTCTTGGGTTTCCTTTAAATTGAATTAGGGATAGATGGAGGCTCTTGAGAGGATTTTAGAGTGTATTTTAGATGAAATCCAAAACTTATTCTTAAGTTCCCTTAAATTTGTATTAGGTTTTGATGGAGGCTCTTGAGAGAATTTGAGAGTGTATTTGAGATGAGAGTAATGAGTTTGATTCTTTGGAATAGGGTTTAGGTCTTTTGGGGAGGTTAAGATAGCATTGGAATTCCAAAAAGGCCATTAGTGTAATTAAAATTTGCGAAGACGCCATAAGTGAACGAATGGAAAATTTGGCAAAGTGTTACCCCACGGGTCGTGTAACACTCCATGGATCATGTAGAGTGGCCATGACAAGGTACTTAGTCCAAAAATTGAAGTTGGAAATCGATTGGCAAAATACGTCTCGTTATGACCAAGGAGGCCTCCACGGTTTGTGTGGAGCCTCACGGACCATGTGGAGGCTTTTGGCACCATACTTGGTGCTGGAAAATGTTTCCCAAGCTCCATGCCAAGGGCCGTAGGTCGTGCCCCATGCCACGGGTCGTGGTGAGTGGGCGTGGCACAACACATACCAAAAACACTACCCCAAACGCCAACTATTCCTCTCTTGTACTCACTGCACGACCAGCCACATGGCCCAGTGGTAAGCCACACGGCCCATGCCACTGGTCGTTCCCCATGCCTTAGACCAAAAATGACCTTTTCCAACTCAAGACACCTCACACAACATACAAGACACCACTGCCCGTATAGGTGCCTGTGTGCCATCACTGCAATGGATGGTATTACGAAAACGATCATAACTCCCTCACCCGACCTTAGAATGTGGTGAAACTAAGTGTGTTGTGAAGCTAACTCAAAGGGATTTTATTTGACGTATCGCTTGCCACCTAGTTACAAATATGGTAAAAGTTATGCTAATTTAAATTTGACCCTTGCATGAACCATCGCCCAAAACTCAACTTTTAGGGAACTCTTGAACTTGTTTAGGTACGAGGAGTCTCCTATGACCTAATACACCCCTAACCTAATCAAATGAGGCTTGAAACATGGATATACAAGAGCATAAAGTTGTAAGGTGTCACAATTATGTTCCCCATGATTCAATAACTCAAATACCCCCTGATAACATAACCCAAATTGATACATTGCATATAGGATAGTAACTTAGGTTCTTCCAGCCCTCTTGTAAAGGTGAAGGTCGAATTTCACCATGGTGCTTGGTCAGCAACCATGGTGTGCCAATTAATTGTTACCCATTGTCCCAATTACCCTCTCCTTAGTTGGGTTTAGTTAATTAGAAGAGAACACATCAATCGAATTCTGTCACCCATTTCCTTTTTCTATTCATCACTACCTTGTTTGGGATCATGATACTAGGCGGGGTTTGGTGTTGGTCACCACAAAATAACAAGCATTCTAAAGGAAAATGGACAATATATTAAAATACCCAATCAAAGAAATGCAAATAATCTGGTTTATTAGAAGCTAGTTATTCATGGTTCCCACAACCCCATGTTGTAGGGGGTTAGCTACTTATAGCTAGGGCAAAATCACAAACCATGAATAGAATAAACATGGTTGAGAACTTACCCAAAGAAAATGAAGAACAAAAACCACCTTGATGTTGAAATCACATGCTTGAATAATGGAGTTGAATTATAAGTGATTTCAAATACCCAAATTGGGTCTTCTGAGTAAAACCATAAATATTTACACTAAACCCTAGAAAAAGCTCTCTACAATATTCTCAAGAATCTCTACAATCTGAACTACATAATAGTCTCCAATTTTTTTCTTTTAAAACCCTAACTTAAACTATTTATACTATTTACAAAAAGGACCTAAAAATAAACAAGAAATGTTGGTCGGCAGCAGTTACGATTTGTAGGTACGACTCGTAGAGTGATCTATAAGTTATAATCGGGCTTTTGTAGTCAAAACATGTCATTTTGGATTTAACTGCTATGATCTATACTACGAGTCGTGGTCTGGTCTACTACTCATACCCTGGGCTCATATGGGTAACTTTAATTCCTTAGATTTTGATATTCAGAAGCGGTTAATCACTACGACCATCTCGTACGACTCGTAGCTTAGACTACGATTTGTAGTTAGTCCCGTAGATCTTCAAATTCAACAAAATTTGCTAATTTTTCCCCAAAATCAGGCCACCCTATATTTTTTGCAAAACAAACATAAAACACATAAAAACCATAAAAATTCAGATTCAGAAGTTGCAAAATCCCTTTTTTTAGGCATCAAATGAGTTGTATTTTGACAACACATCAACACCATCTACTTAGAACTATTGCTTGTCCTCAAGAGATCACTTGATCTACATAAGCAATAAATAATACATGGAAATCATTCTAATGGCATATACTTCTATCAATTTCAGCTCAGATACCTAAACTAGCATTTTAAAAACTTGATTGGGTGGCTACCAAACAAACCAAGGCACAGTAATGCATTTGACACTCCAACTATGACAAGCTAAGGAGTATCAATAGTTCACAATCACTACATAAGTCATATTCTAATCATGTAATGCAAATTTCCTCACAGAAAAGAAATTCCTCTTTTTCACTTAATAAGCGACTGTGCAAGCATACTCACTCTCATAAACGAGATTCATGCATGATAAATAATACCATAGTCTTGCTCATATACTCACACTTTGGACTATTGATTAATTAGATCAGGATCACTTTAGTACTTTGTAGGCTTGTAATGCAGGGTCATGGGGCTTTGGTAAGGTACTCTGGGCAATTAGTGACTAACGGCTATCCTTGAACCACGATTTTCAACATTTTCACCTTAATAACTTAACCATATTCACTTCATCCTCCCTTATTCTTCACTTTCAAGCTATTCTGTACTTTAGTTGTTATCTTTTAGCTTGTTCCTTATTTATGAACTCATTTTGCCATTCTTTTCATTCTAAGGCAGCGTTTCTTCTTTTTTGCTCACCCAACACATTATTTTCTCTTCTTTCTTTCATTTCTAACCATTCACTTCATCTTTGCTACTATACCACAACATTAGCCACCCTCAACTTAGGGTTTTAGCCTGAAGTGAAGTACACAATATCCATTCCCTAAGCCAGGGCCACTTTTAGCAGCCACCCTCAACTTACGATTTTTGCCTCAATCAAAGTTCACATATTCAAGGATAGATCACGGCCAATATAAAAGTGTTTTACTAGATAAGGTTAGGCTAGTTAGGTGTCAAGAAAGAAATGGTACATGTAAAGCTCAAACATTTGGAACAAAGGGTAAATTACTTCATTTGGTAGGTCATTTAGGCAAAAGTGGACTACATTAAAGAAAAATGGCCTAAGATCCTTTCCTAATCAACAAAATCTCCATTCTAACTCAGAGTAGCAAGGAAAGGTCTGAATGAGTATATAATGCATGAATATGACAAAATTAGCTCACATATACATGTCATTGTATACATAATCAACATAGACTCACAGGTTATGCTTCAAACATCAAATTTCCTTCGCTTCATTAGAACAAATATTGCCAAACCAATCACATGCAAGGTTGCAATAACAACTAACAATCCCAAAAATTTTGTGGGTACCCATTTTTCAACACATTCAATAAAATCATTCAAAACTATCTACATGCCAAAAGTATTAATCGCCATGTATCTACAAATTATCTACAACACCTAAAACATATTGGATCAACATGAAGTAAAATCATCCACAAGGAAAAAGAAACATGGCAAGAAAATTTTGAGATATCAAAAATAGGATAGTTATGGACAAAATGCTACTCAGACTTCACTCAAGTTCATAAATTCCTATACCCCGCCAAAAATGATACTTTGTTCTCAAAGTAGAAATATGTAATAAAACCAAACAAAAAAATCTCATCCAAAAAGTAAAAAAAAAATAAATTATCTAAAAATAATAATAAAAATAGAGTATCCAGAAATAGTAACGAGAACAAAGTATCCAAAAGTAGTAAGGATAGCGGTCAAAAGTAGCAAACACGGGGTGCTTAGGCACCGACATTAGTCTGGTCCTAGGGCTCTCTCCCCTTCTGGGTGGTATATACTATAGCTAAACTCGTGGTACTAGCTCTATGTAATCTTTGTTGCTCCCGAGCCTGCCTTTGCTGCTCTGTCTGTATAGACTCCCTCATCATCAGGTCAGTAATCTACTCCTCTAGCTCTACCTCCTCCTCAGCAGTCCCCTATCTCTTCTTGGCCACATCTACATTATTACCCTCTAGAGGCCTCTTCCGTGGACAAGGTCGGCGATCTTTGAATTAATCAAACAAGTCCTCACCCACAGGTACATCCTCCGGGGCTGCTATTTGGGGTTCCTAATGATTTCATCAAGTCAGCCTTGAACTTGGCCAACTCCTATTGTATGGAAGCCAAATCTACAGGATGAGCTCCCTCAAGTCTCTTCTAGACCCTAGCCTAGAAAGCGTTGAACCTGGTATCCACTGTAGTAACTCTAGTCCAACTCAGATAGGATAAATGCCTTGGCCTGGTCCTTCGAGGCAAAGACTATCTGATGAACCTATGGCTTGATCTGGTTCATCAACTTGCCTAGCTAACCCTCTATCCTAGTCAACCAGCATACCAAAGCCTGAAATACAAAAGCAAACATAATAGGTAAGTCTGTAGAAGTAACCTAAGAAGCGAATGGCTTTGGTGCAGGTGTATCTGTGGAGGGCATGCCTTAGTATCAACTGCTGGAGATTGCACTAGTGCAACTAGAATAGACGTGGTAAGAACTAGAATTGACTCCTCAATAGCTGGCTTGAGAGGAAATGTCTCAAATATAGGAGGAGGAACTACTCTCTGAAGGGCCATCAAATTCTCATCAGCCTTGATAAGGCTGGGATCCATAGGGTGAAGGGCCTCGACATGTGGGTCTATGTGAAAAGAGATGTGTACTCTGGCCTTAATGTATAGTCTGTGTATCAAGATAGAAAAACACAATAAGGTATTCATCTAAAGCATGGACTCATGAATTTACTCAGCCATGACACATACCCAGTCGATTTTATAGCCGTGAATATGGGCTGACTGCGAGACTGGATGATGGCCCATCAGAATTTAGCTGTAAAGGAGAGGTGGGACTTTCCTATAGCGTGGCATGGTTGGTGACCCATGTAGGCTTGGCATCAACCTCTACTATCTGGCTCACTACCCATATGAGAAGCTCGGTTGTATGCCTCATCTTATCTATTTTGTTTTAATACTCAATTCGATGCTCTAGGACCCTGTAGTTAGGACCAAATGGAACCCAGCAGATGGTTTTCTCAGAGATATCTACCCTCTGACCTCGAACCAAGACCCTGTGCAACTTGGGCTGATCCATCACCTTCTTCCCCTTAAGATCTCAGAGGATGGTAATGGTGTATGCAGCATAGAACTCTCTAACCACAAGTAAGGCATACTTACCCAGCCACTATAATAACCATCGGAGCCCTTATCGATCAATCTCCACCTCTAAAGTAGTAACCCGACTCAAACCTAAGTCATTTAACCGAGACTCCTCATGAAGCAGTCTAATAGGTTTTCCCTGTCCCTTTGGTTCTAGTTCCTTTTCAGAGAGCTCTTGCATTCCCTCGATGCCCCATCGGTGATTATGAGGATCAACGACATGGATAGATGGGTCAACTGAGGACATTGTTGCTGCTTCATCCTAAGATGTGTCATTGAACTCTACCAAGTCTATAGTAACATCTACTGGATTGGGAGGCACTCTTAGCAGTGTGCTCCTTACTTGACCTCTCAGGTTGGTCATCATTCGTATTTTTATCCCTCAGTGGTCTGTTAAATTCTCTCAAAGCAGCACATCTAGTTTTCGAGGCCATTTGTCCTGGAAATTTCATTATAAATTCATAATCAGCCTCAAAACAATCATCACAAATATAGAAAGAAACAAAGAGAAACAAAAATAAAAAGGAAAACACCCAAAAATCAACATCACACTCGTTACATGTTGCATGTACAAAGCACAGGTACGAGTCATAGGGTGACCTATGAGTCATACTGTGGTCTCATAGTACAAAGGTACCTGATTAAAAAAATACACCTGAAACAGATATGAGGCGCAGGTATGACTTGTATTTGAAATGACCCCAAAAAGTGCCGGAAAATATGCCTCAAAAGTGCCTAGAATTGTAATTTTCATATATCTAAATCTGTTTGTTATTTCAAAATCTGACTTGATATTCTTGTTTAGGGGGTCAAATTAAGTGGGGAATGGGTGTAATATAAATTTTAGAGCAACCGTATCAAAATCCAAAAATCACAAAAATGCAAATTTAGAGGGTCAATTTTGAAAGGGTGTATCTGTTAGCACACAAATAATTGGGTGGCGAATGACCTATCAAATTAAAGCTCTTTGAATTACATTTCCAATGCACTTATTTTCACCTCATTTCAAGTTTGGATGAAGGAGTTATGCCCATTTTTGTGAAACCTATTTGTGTAGAAAATGCAATTCTTGTGAGCAGTCCGTTTTGATCCTATTTTCTCTTGAATTCGGTCCAAGACTTTCAAGTCTTGGGCCAAAGGGTTTTCACACTTGAAAATGCATATACTTAGCCTTATTTCACCCTCATATCTTAAACATTCCCCAATACTCACCAAAAAACTTAGCTAAATATTTACTCCCAAATTCAAGTCTCAAAACTCAAGACCAATCTTAAGAATTTCACCAAGGATTTCACTCAAGTTTGAAGTCCTCATTAAAGCCTTCTTCAAGGTTTCTCCAAAAGCTAAGGTATGTGGTGTTGAACCATTGGGTCCTTCCATCTGTGGTGCTTAAGCCTCCTTTTTACTAATATTGCATGATTTAAAGTTGATTTTACAAGTGGGAGTTGTATATTGAGAAATTTATTGCATAGTGATTTTAGTTCATGAAAATATGGTTGGATCTAATGTTTGATTTGATAAGGGGTTTTGATGTTAATGTCTTGGGGGTGTGGCAAGGTATTGATTGATGGTTTTATTATAGATTTTCTTTCCTAATTTCATCTCTAAATTGCATGGTCTTTTACCCCTATCACACACCTGCCAAGTGTTTGATAAAATGTCCAATTAGGATTTTTTGAGGAATTATGGGTCCAATGTATGTTTCATGAGTTGAATGATGTTATGATGATGAAATAATGTATATATGTGATTACTAAATGATGATAAGAAGGAAAGATATGTATATATGGATGAAAGGAATGAATATATATGTTTGAATCATGTAAAGGACCTTTGGTATTACAATGAATTATTGGGCTCTCATGTTGTCATGTTCTTGTGAATTGTTGATGACTTGTTGGTTTCTTAAGATAAGGTGTATGCTCTTGTAAATTGTTAAAGCCTACTAGGGTTATGAACTATGTTACATGCTTTACCCTCTAGTGCAAGGCCAATTCCTACATGTAGGAGTTATGAGCTATGTTATACACCTTACCCTCATGTACGAATGAAATCTACTCCCTATTAGGTTATGTTACGCTTTATGAGGTTATATTAGGCCCTATGAGGCTATGTTACTCCCTATGAGGTTATGCTACTCCCTATGAGGTTATGTTACTCTTTATGAGGTTATAAACTATGATACACTCCTTACTCTCGTGTATGATTTGGGGTTACAAACTCATATTATATCTCTCACCCCCTAGTATAAGGTAATTGTATAACCTAATTATGTTATCTTAATGGGTTAAGTAAGCTATGAAAGAATGGATATTTTCAAGGATGTTTTACTACAAGTATTGTCCGTGCATGCCATGTTGTTATAATTTGCCTATTGTCTATTGTTATGCATTTTGATTATATTGCCTACCTCTTGTTGCATTGCATCCCACATACTTAGTACATTCTAATATACTAATGTATACTCTATGCCTACATGATATGACCATGTAGGAATTAGAGCCCCGCTTGAGCATCACCACCCACATGGCTAGTACGATTTCACTCAAGCTTATTGGTGAGTCCTCCATTCCGAGAACATTGGTCTATGTTTCTTATTTTATGTATTGATTCCTTCTTCTTTATTGTTATTTTGACTATGAAGATGGGCCCGTTTGATTTGTCTTGGCCCCCTCTAAGTATCTATATTTAGAGGTATTGTTGGACAAGTTATGTATTATGTTTGAGCTTTGACTCATCTATGTTATTTAAGTATTAAACTCTCTTTCTTCCTTAGTCTTATTTTCCCTTGTTCATGTTTCTTATGATGTTTTATATTGCTTCCATGACCAAGGATATGTAATGATATGCTATGATGCTTGTTTGGGGCTCTATCGGGTTCCCCATTCGTTGGTCACATCTAGGCCCTAGGCTTGAGTTGTGACAAATATGGTATCAGAGAACTAGGTTTATAGATCCTTAGAGTCCAACACACTGTGTCGATTAGAGTCTTTTTCATGGTTGTGTTGTGTACCACAACTATGAGTAGGAGGCTATGAGATGTTTTAGGAAATATTTCCCTTCCTCATGGTCTGTGTCGTGCTTTAGAAATAAGATAGGGCATTTTCCTCTAATGTATGCTCTTTGATGTTCTAGTTTATGAAGCCATTTTATTGAGAAAGGCAAAGAAAGGTAAGTTGAATGTTTTAATGTTGATGGATCCGTGTTTTACTATTTCTCTCATTATTTCTTTTAGTTGTTTGTGGGCTTCTTATGTGTTCGAGTTGTGATGTGAACCTTTGATGTTTACCTCTTATTTGGGTATATTATTAATCGAAAGTCCACAGTTATTGTTCCATATTCATTTTGCATTAGGTCTTGCCTTGTGGCTTGTTGAATTCGATGTGGTGGATTTTGATGTCATTCTTGGGTTAGATTAATTGCATGTGTGTTGTGTCTTCATTGATGGTAGGGCCCATCTTTGAGTGGTAGTGAAGGGTAAGTCCATTTCTTATTTTAAGGTATAACTAATCTCTAAGGGATTGCATTTTCATCTTGTAAGAGTTAGGGGTGTTGAACCTAAGTTATTTCTATTGAGTTGTTTTCGGTGATCAATGAGTTATTGAATGTCCTTTCCTATATTTTGAATTTGGGGTGGTGTCTTGTGGTTTGACTTATGCACCAGTCATGTCTATAGGGCTAATGAATAGGGTCTTAAAACCCTACCTTGATATGTTTGTGATGGTCTCTAGTGATGGGGTACTGATTTGTTTAGAGCTTGTGAATCATTTGGGGGTAGTGTTGCAAGTCTTGGAGGATGGCTTAAAAGCCTACCTTGATATGTTTGTTGTTGTCTCTAGTGATGGGGTACTGATTTGTTTAGAGCTTGTGAATCATTTGGGGGTAGTGTTGCAAGTCTTGGAGGATGAGAGGTTGTTTTCTAAATATGATAGATATGCATTGTGCATAGCAAGATAGTTAGGATTCTTTAAGGATTATGAATGAGTGTGCATTACTTTTCCCTGGTAAGGCTAATAATGTGGTCGGTGCTCTAGGTAACCTAGCATGTGTGGGTAGTGGTGGCAAGAAGGAGACTAGTAGGATCCATTGGTTGGTTAGATAAGAAGTAGGTTGAGGGAAGTAGAGAATGGTGGTTTAGTGTTCTTGGTGGTCCCAAATCTTCTTTGGATGAGGGGGATCTAGTTTAAGCAAGGCCTTGATTCTACCTTATTAGTGTTGAAAGTTTTGGGTGAGAAGTTGATAGAGTAGAGATTGTCTCCCAAGGGGGAGATGGTGGCTATAGTACTATGTGGGTTAGGTGAATTTAAGGTTGATACTTGAGTTGAGGGTTATGATTCTTTATAGAGTGTAGAGGGAGGTTGGTAAGGTTGCATAAGTTGGGGATTTTCCTATGGATGTAGATATAGTTCGCCCGGTTCTTCATGCTTCTAGGTGGATGGGATGTGTAGACTCTAGTGTTATAGAACTCTTTGAAGTCGTGGGTGAGGTGGAGGATAAGTTCGCTTGGAGGGAGGTCCCGGTGGAGGTGTTGGATGGATGAGCGGAGAGGTTGATTAATAGAGATGTGGTGTTCATTAAGGCCCTTTGGAAGAGTCTTCTATTCGTATGTGTCTCTCGAGAAGCTGGAGCGCACATGGAGGATTAATATCCATATTTCATTCATTCTATTCAAGCTTATGATTACATGTCAAGTCCCTTATGTTTCAGCCCCTATGTCATTCATATGCATTCATGTTTAAGTTGGCAAGTTTATGGTAATTTTACACTTATGCCGAGGTATTGAAAATGGTGTTTTAAAATGTATTGTTGCATTCTTGTTGGGGCTGATCTTTTTATGATTACTCTTCTCTTGTACGTTTCTTTTACATTAGGGGATGAATGTTCCCAAGGGGGAGATATTGAAATGAGCCCAAAAAGTGTCCGAAAATGTGCCGTATCATAATTTCTATATATCTAAAAAACCATTTGTTATTTCAAAAATCGGATATCTTATTCGTGTTTAGGGGGTCAAATTTTTGAGTGGGAAATAACCCAAATTATAGAGCAACCATATCAAAATTCAAAAATTGTAAAAATACAATTTTGGAGGGTCAACTTTGAAGGGCCATATGTCTTAGTACGCAACGAATTGGGTGGCCCACGAATTATCAAGATAAACTCTTTGAATTAGCTTTCCAATGCACCTGGTTTAACCTTATTTCGAATTCGAATGAAGGCGTTATGCCCATTTTCGTGGAACTTATTTGTACAGAAAATGCAATTCTAGTGACAAGTCCATTTTGGTCTTATTTTCTCTTGACTTCGGTCCAAGACCCTATTTTAACTTGGACCTAAGGGTTCCCACACTTGAAAATACATATACTTAGCCTTATTTCACCCTTATATCATCCTAAACATTCTCCAATACTCACTAAAACACATAGCCAAAAATTTACTTCCAAATTCAAGTCCCAAAACACAAGACCAATCTAAAGGATTTCATCAAGGATTTCACTCAAGCTTCAAGTCCCTATTAAAGCCTTCTTCAAGGTTTCTCCAAAAGCTAAGGTATATGGTGTTGAACCATTGGGTCTTTCTACCTATGGTGCCCAAGCCTCCTTTTTACTAATATTGTATGATTTAAAGTTGATTTTACATATGGGTCTTTTATATTGAGAAATTTACTGCACAGTGATTTTAGTTCATGAAAATATGGTTATTTTAGCAGGTCTAAATCTTAGATCTAATGTTAGATTTGATGAGGGGTTTTAATGTGAATGTCTTGGGGGTGTTTCAAGGTGTTGATTGATGGTTTTACTATAGATTTTCTTGCATGATTTCATTTTTAAATTGCATGGTCTTTTACCCCCATTACCCACCCACCAAGTGTTTCATAACATGTTTGTCAAGGGTTTCTTGAGGAATTATGGGTCAAATGCATGTTTTATGAGTTGAATGACGTTATGATGATGAAATGATATATGTATGTCAACACCAAATGATGATAAAAAGGGAAGATATGTATATAACGATGAAAGGAATGAATATATGTGCTAGAATCATGTAAAGCTCCTTTGGTATTGTAAGGGAATTGTTGGGCTCTTATGTTGTTATGCTCTTGTGAATTGTTGATGACTTGTTGGATTCTTAAGATAAGGTTTATGCTCTTTTCAATTGTGAAAGCCTACTAGAAGGGGTTATGAACTATGTTACATGCTTTACCCTCTAGTGCAAGGCCAATTCCTACATGTAGGGGTTATGAGCTACATTGTACACCTTACCCTCATGTACGAATGCAATCTACTCCCTATGAGGTTATGTTTTATGAGGTTATACTACACCCTATGTGGTTATTCTGCTCCCTATGAGGTTATGTTACTCTTTATATGGTCATGAACTATGATGTACTCCTTACTCTCGTGCATGATTCAGGGTTATGAACTCATACTATATCTCTCACCTTCTAGTATAAGGTAATTGGATAAGCTAATTATTTTATCTTACTGGGTTAAGTAAGCTATGAAAGAATGAATATTTTCAAGCATGTTTTACTACAAGCATTGTCCATGCATGCCATGTTGTTATACTATGCCTATTGCCTATTGTTATGCATTTTGATTACATTGTCTATCTCTTGTTGCATTGCATCCCACATACATAGTACATTCCAATGTACTAACACATACTCTATGCCTACTTGATATGACTATGTAGCAACCGGAGCCCTACTTAAGCATCACCACCCACATGGCTAGTACGGTTTCACTCAATCCTATTGGTGAGCCCTCCATTCCCATGTAGGAACCAGAGCCCCGCTTGAGCCTCTCTACCCACGTGGCTAGTACATTTTTATCAAGCTTATTGGTGAGTCCTCTATTCCAGGGACGTTAGTCTATGTTTCTTATGTTATGTATTGATTCCTTCTTCTTTATTGCTATTTTGACTATAAGGGTGAGCCGGTTGCTTTGTCTTAGCCCCCGCTAAGCATCTATGTTTAGAGGTGTTGTTGGACAAGTTATGTATTACGTTTGAACTTTGACTCATCTATGTTATTTAAGGATTAAACTCTCTCTTTCTTCCTTTGTCCCATTTCCCCTTGTTCATGTTTCTTATGATGTTTTATATTACTTCTATGACTAAGGATGTGTAATGATATGCTATAAGGGTTGTCTGGGGTTCCTTCGGGTTCCCCATTTGCCATTCACGTCTAGGCCCTAGGCTTGGGTCGTGACAGTATTAGGGATTGCGAGTGTACGCTGGCTCATACCAATTTCCAGTAATACTCTTTTAGTACAAGGCATGTTCACGAGGCCCCTACTACGGTTCGTAGTGGACACTACCACCCGTAGGTGGGTCTCGTATGGTAAGTGTTAAAGGACCACAATTAATTGTTATTCCCTACAAGTGGGCCGCTTCTGCGAGTCGTAGGTAGCCCTCGTAGCAGGGAATATCAGACACTTGTGGTGTCTTCAACACAACCACATAAACCACAATCACCAAACAAACTACAAAATTCACTCTATTAAAAATGTAAACATCATCGAAGAAAGATTTCAACAATATATAACGCATAAATATATACCTCTCACAAAAGCATGATATTCCAACAAAGAGTCAAACCAAAATTCACCCCAAAATTAAACAATTAAACCTCAACTCCCCAACGCATTCAAGAATCCTAAAATTATCAATCCTAGAACATATGACTACATCACTTGCACAAAAACATGAATGTTCATGGAATTGAACTGACAAGCATCACTCAAATCACCTTCTTTAATATGATAAGCATACCCAAGACACAAATTCACACCATCATGACTTAAACAATCACCTAACCATCACATACTAAGTTTGAACATATAACCAACAATTCTTGATAAGATATGATCATCCAACCAAGCAACAAGGGAAATTTCATAATTAGGGTCAATCTCAGGGATTCTGATCGACAAACACCCTATTTCTCATTCATAGGCATACATTTTCCCATGAATACTCTTGAAAATAATTTTACACACACAATCATTCAAGAAGTTCAAAAGATGAAATACTTTGTATAAGAAATTAGATCAAGAAGCGTACCTCAAAGGATGATGATGAAAGATGAACAAAACTAAGAGATAAAAGGGGTTTGAAACCCTAGTCACCGTGACTTGCCGGAAAAGTGATGTGGGTACGCTAGAAGTGGGTCAAGACGGTGATTGGAAAAGTGGGAAAAAGTATTTGGGAAATATTGTGGGAGTATTAGGGTTTGATTTGGGGGATTTATGGGTCAAAATAAATTTTGACCTTTTAAATAACCCTACCGGGCCAACTTTTAAAAATCATTGAGTCAGGTATACGAGACCCCGACTACGAGTCATAGGGCTACCTATGACCTATAGGTCATGGTTTTGTAGCAGACCCTAACACTTAGAAAAATTTACTAATCATACCTAGGCACTACGAACCCCACTTATGACTCGTAGTATGGACTATGAATCATAAGGTTGACTCGTAGAGTATGCGCCAATTTTAATTAAACATTGTTAACCTCTATGAGGCATGACTAAGAGTCTTAGAGGTTACTTCCAATGCCATTTTCTTCCAACTTTCAGCCCTTGTTCAACACCTGCAAACCAACATCTCAAAATACACCAACTTCAAACCACATAACTAATTCAATATCTTCACAATCAAAACAAAAATCAATCCACTACCTAGTAATTCAAACAACCAAAACAAACTTAAAAATAAGCCAAAAACTTAAAAAAATACTTGAGTTACCTCCCAAGAAGTGTTTTGTTTAACATCGTGGCTCGACTTAGTCATTCATTAATACTTAGATTTCCTCATGGCTTCAAGCTCCCTTATCACCATTTCTTATGTTTCTCCTTCGATCACCTTGCATATGGTCCAATTGCGTGGAAATAAGATCAAACTTGTCAACAAGTCATTAAATTGCCAACACTTGTTCGTCCAATTTATAGTTCACCTTGATCAGTCAAATTTTATTTCCCGCATCATGGCCTCTTGTGTGTCCATCCTCTTGATCAGTTTTTCAAACATGCCCTCGACCTTGGAATATTAACCTGCAGTACATTGTTGGTGCGGTAGCTTGAACCAAGGATTTTCTGTCATGACCCAAGCCTAGGGCCTAGACATGACCGGTGAATGGGGAACCCGAAGGGATCCCAAACAAGCCTCATAGCATATTATTACACATTTTTGGTCGCGGAAGCAATGTAAAATAATGTAAGAAACATAAACAAGGGTAATTGGGACTAAGGGAAAGAGAGAGATTTATACTTAAATAGCTTGAATATATAAGTGAGTCAAAGCTCAAGCATAATACATAACATGTCCAACAACACCTCTAAACATAGATACTTAGTGGGGGCCAAGACAAAGCAATGGGGCTCAACCTCATGGTCATAAGTATACAATAAATGAAAGAGAGTCTCAATACATAATATAAGATAATAGTCATTCTCCCCAGAATGGAGGACTCACCAAAGGCTAACTTGAACAATCTGTGTAGCCACAACAAAAGTCAATAGGAGCTCCAGTTCCTACATGGTAACATCAAGTAGGCATAGAGTATGCATTAGTACGTTTCAATGTACTAAGTATGTAGGATGGCCAAGGGGGACTCCAATTCCTACATGGTGACATCATGTAGGCATAGAGTATGCATTAGTACGTTTCAATGTACTAAGTATGTAGGATGCAATGTAACAAGAGATAGGCATCATAATTAAAATGCATAATAATAATAAGCAATGAATAGCATAATAACAATATGACATATATGAATGATGCGTGAAGTAAAACATGCTTACAATTCGCTCAACTCATATAGATCATAATACATAAGTGTGGGAAGAGACCTCATCCGACATAACATAAAACCAAGCGAGCTACAACTCGGAATCCCGATATCAACCCTACACCGAAAGAAAGGGGGAAGTTACTTGCTAAGGTAAACCTCCAAATACCTAAGTGGATCCACTAAGCCTTTTGTGAACTGGGTACTCGACTCTAGTTCTTGGACTCGGGTACTCGCCACAAGCCTAAACTCAGGTACTCGCCACAAGCCCTCATATTTAGGGTACTCACTTTTTAGAGATTTGGAGACTCGCCTCTAATCCATTTACCTATGGTGGCACATAGTTCTAGGAGTTGGGGACTCGCCTCTAGTCCACTCGGTGCTAAGTCTAATCCCATAAAATATATATAAGATAATCATACTTTAATAACTTGTACTAAACATAGAAATATGGCACGAGTAGCTCTTAACATCATTGACCTCATATGGTGAGCTTAACTTCAATAATAAGAACAGATCACCATCAACATTTTCCTTTCATTATCATCAAACATCAAAGGCTCACAAGAGGTATAATCTTAGAAAAGTCGCTTAATCCAGCCCTACCACATCATCAACATTTTCATAACTTAAACACATCTTTAGTAAGCTAATAGTCATCATAGAGTCTCTTGAATCATAACTCAACCAATAGACCATCAAAACTTAAAGAATCCCTAAAAAGGCATTTTATCAAACACTTGGTGGGTGTGTAATGGGGGTATAAGACCATGAAATATAGAGATGAAATCATACAAGAAAATCCATTATAAAACCATCAATCAACACCTAGCAACACCCTTAAGACATACACATCAAAACCCTCATCAAATCCAACATTGGATCCAAGATTTGAAGCTCAAAACATGCTACTTAGGATGATATGAGGGTGAAATAAGGCTAAGTAGATGTATTTTCAAGTGTGGGAACCTTTAGGCCCAAGACTTACAAGTCTTGGACTCAAAAAATGAAAACAGACACCAAAAACACAGGTGCGCATTGCGGAGGCAATACGAAAACCCCATTGGAATCAACATTTTCTACACGAATGAGTTTTACAAAATGGTCATAAATTCTTTATCCGAACTCAGAATGAGGTGAAATAAAGTGTGTTCGAAAGGTTATTCAAACAGATTTCGGTTGATAGATCGTGGACGACGTAGTTCTTTGTGTGCTAAGAGATATATCCCTCCAAATTTGACCCTCTTAAACAATGTTATTTTTGATTTTCAGATTTTGATACGGTTGCTCTAAAATTAGGGTTAGACCCATTCCCCACTGTATTTGACCCCCAAAAAAAATATGAAGTCAAATTTTCAAAATAATCAACAAATTTTTAGATATATGGAAAACAAGATTCTGGGCACTTCTGAGGCACATTTTCAGGCCCTTTTTTGACGTCGTTTCAATATCTCCCCCTTGGGAACATTCGTCCCCGAATGTAGAAGAGACGTATAAGACGAGAGTAATCATGAACAAATCAGCCCCAATATGAATGCAACATTATATTTAAAACACCGTTTTCAAAATCTCAACATAAGTGTAAAATCATCATAAACTTGTTAACTTAAACATGCATGCATATGAATGACATAGGTGGGCAAATGAATGACATAGAGGGCTGAAATGCAAGACTTGAAATCATAAAAAGGACTTGACTTGTTATCATAAGCTTGAATAGAATGAAAGAAATATGGATATTGCTCCTCCATGCCCGCTCCGGCTCCCCGAGAGACACATACTAATAGACAACTCTTCCAAAGAGCCTTGATGAACACTACATCATTATCAATCAATCAATTTCTCCACTCATCCATGCCATGCCTCCACCAGAACCTCTTTCTAAGCCAACTTATCCTCCACCTCACCCACAACTTCAAAGAGTTCTACAACACTAAGGTCACCAACACATCCCCTCAACCTATAAGCATGAAAAACACCTCACCCACAACTTCAAAGAGTTCTATAGCACTAGGGTTACCAAGACATCCCCTCAACCTAAAAGCATCACAAATCGGATAAACCATACCCCTACCATAGGCAATTCCCAAACTTATGCAACCTTACCAACCTCCCTCTACGCTCTATAAGGACTCACAATCCTCAACTTAATTGTCAATCTTAAATACACCTAACCCACTTGATACCATAACTGTTATCTTCCTCTTGGGAGAAAACCTCCACTCTATCATTCCCTCACCTAAAACTTCCAACTCTAATAAGTCGAAATTTAAGGCCATGCCTAATCTAGTCCTCTTAACCCATGAAGATTTGGAACCATCAGTTCCAACTCTATTAAGGCAGAAATCAAGGCCTTGCCTAATTTAGTCCTCTTAACCCATGAAGATTTGGAACCATCAAGAACACTATACTACCCTTCTCAACTTCCTTCAACCTCATTCCCTATCTAGCCGACCGATGGACTCTACTAGGCATCTCCTTACCACTATTATACACACACACTAGGCTACTTAAAGCACCAACCATAACACTAGCCTTACCGGAAAAACCAATGCACACTCATACCATAATCCCTAAGGAGTTCTGACAACCTTCTCATTATCCTCAACTTAAACCTATCATATTTAGCAACCAATCCCCCAAATGATTCCCAAGCTCTAAACAAATCAATACCTCATCACTATAGACCACCACGAACATATCAAGGTAGGATTTTAAGACCATATTCATGAAAACCATAAACACAAGCGATGCATAACCCAACCAAACAACTCCACCAATATTCAAAATGCTCACTCCTAGTCCGAAAAGGACATTTAGGGATATCACCTACCCTCATCCTCACTTGGGGACAAAACCTGAACCAAGGATCAATCTTAGAGAAGTGACTAACCCATCGTAGTTGAATAAATAGATCGACCATAGTTACCCAACGTATCACAACCTTACGGGTTCTACATTCATTAGAAATATGCTATCCAAGTAGCCCAAATTACCCCAAGACACTCAACACAACAAGCTAAGTCGTCATCCCACAAGAATATTTATAATATGCTTGTACATACTTTCTAAGAGGCAATAGTCATTTTTTTCAAATCATTTCAATGCACAATTAGGATTAAAAATCAAACACCATTCATAATAACTCATACTTAGGATCAAATGCCAAAATTATAATTTTATAGTGATATCACTCATGCATAGGAATAGCCAATTCATATACAAAATGGTGCAAGCACCCAAAGTGCTTAAAGAGACAAAATCAAAGACACATATGTGGTCACAATATTGTCATAACCAACCTTTTATCAAAATCATACCATAAAATGAATTTGGACTTACCCATAACATAATTTTAAAATAATCCATGTACATGAATGCATATGTTATGAACAATAAGGAAATGACATGGGTAATTAGGACTCCGTTTAAAATTAACATTTATAATATGAAGTTGAAGTGAAAACATATTAATTCCATATCTAAATTCATTGAATAATCTCTCATACATAAATGGTTTCGAAAGGGGAACATGCATATTTATAACTTCATAAACCCAAAGTAAATCATCATATAACAGTTTAAATGACACTAAAGTCATCAAATAAATACTACCCATGCATCAATAGAATTTTAGGAATCATAATATTCAAATTCCAAATTAAAATAAGTAAAATCCATGTAGGTTTTCTTGAAAATAATTTTTGGATCTCCTTGATTTGAAGGGAACGAGGATCAACTCACATACACATGAATCCTACTAACACCAAGGAATAATACAAGAAATAGCAACTCCCAGACCTATCAAATCACCCTACACAAAACTTCGGTCACAATATGGCCTTACCTAAGGTCAACTAAGTCATAGGAGCAACAATAAAGAGAATCTACTCATAATCCCCGCAATAGCCCACTAAATCTAAGAGGCTTCTAATATCTGGTGAAGTCAAAGGTCTAGGCTACTCTCTAATCACCTTTATCTTACTAAAGTCCACCTCAATACATCACCCGGCACCATACAACCTAGGAAGGCAACCTCTTACCACCAAATTTACCATCTCACATACTTAGCATCCAACCTTCATCCTTGAACTCGTAGTACTACCCTCAAATGATTCACATGCACTACCTCATTAGGAAACAAAACAAATTATCATTACCAAAACCACCATAAACCTATTAGGGTAAGGACTAGAGATCTTACTCATGAGACTTATAGGTATAACTGGTGTACTTGTCAAACCAAGGGACATTACCCCAAAATTCAAAATATCGAAAAAGACATTCAAAGCCTCATCTACCATCAACAACAATTCTATAGACAAAATAACATAGGTTCAATACCTCTATGTCTCACAAGATGAGAAATGCAACCCTTTAGAGGCCAATTGTACCTTAAGTCAAGAATGGACCTACCTCCCCTTGCTACCACTTGACAACTCCCACTCAAAGACGGGTTCATTAGGGAGTTGAATTCTAACTCTATGGGTCCCACCATCCATGGAGACACAACATGCATGCAACTATTCCATCCAAAGTTCAATATCACAATCCACCACATCAAATCCAACAAGCCATAAAGCAAGACCTAATGCAATACAAACCTAGATCAACACCTATGAACTTTCTAACAACAATATACCCACCCAAGAGAATAGACACCAAAGATCCACAAAACCACTTGGGCACATAAGAAGCCCTACCATCAACTAAAAAAATAGAGAAGAAATACTGAAACTAGGATCCATCAAAATCAAAACCTTCTACTTACCTTCCTTTGCCTTCCTCATTGAAGCGGTATGATCAACTAAAAGAGCAAAGAACATTCGTTAGAGGGGAAAGCCCTAT
>BAUE01041386.1:0-54322 GCA_000787875.1 Solanum virginianum | reverse complement strand
TGTGTTTGGATAAAAGTGTTGTAGCTGAAAAAAAGTTGTTGATGTGTTTGGGACATAAGTGCTGTGAAGCAGCATTTAAATTAAAAATGTCTGAAATACCCTTCAAACTGTTAACATTTTAAAACCGATTACTTTAAGATTTTTCTGTCTAAAAAAAATAAGTAAAATAAATTTATATTTTAATTCAATATCAATAAAAACTTATTATTTAAGTAAATTATATATAAACAATTTAAGATGAAATTTTTGCAGTACCCAATTCTTTAAACAAGAAGAAAAGTTGGACTAGTAACAATTTTGCAGTAAAAACTAATGAAATAATAAAAGAAATAGTGAAACTTACCTTAATGGCAGCGGAGGAAGAGAACCTAAGCTTTGTGAAGAGACAGCACGCCGAGAAGAGTGTTGGATTGTGGTTTGAATTGACATAATGAGAAGAGATATTTTTGGGAATATGAAAAAATATTTAGGGTAAAAAGGTAATTTTTTGGGTTAAACTATAAGAACTTTTAAGCTATAAAATAAAAAATTGGGAGGAGGCGGGTGCTTCTTTTAAATTTTAACTTTTTTAAAGCTGTTTTGAAAATTGTCAAACACTTTTATAAACTAAAAAGAGATTAAAAGCAGGTTTGACCAACTTTTAAGCTAAGGCAAACAGGCTCTTAAAAGCCATTAATGTTTGACCAACAAATTTTCCTTTTTATCCCTAATGTTTGTGTATAATTCTATATTATTTTGCTCCTACTTTTTTTTATTTTTTTCTTTCATTTAAAAAAAATTTGCTCTTTCTTTCTTCCATTTTTTTCCTTCTTCCTATTTTTTCTTTTCTTCTGTTTTTTCTTTTCTTCTGTTTTTTCTTGCTCTTTCTTTCTTTTTTGTTTTCTTCTAAATTATTTTCTCATTATTTTATTCTTTTTATAAATAATTTATGGTAAAGAAGAAATATAGTCATTACTTATTAAAAATATAATTTTTAAAAAATATTCCAATATTTCATTTATTTTATTAAAATTATATATTTTAAAAATTAAAAAATAACTTAGACATACAAATTAACTTATATAATAAATTTATATTGAAGATAAATTAAAATAAATTAATTTTAATTTAGTCTAATTTAGAAACAAAAAATTAGAGTAATAATTAACACTTTATAATGTGTAACAGTTTAAAGGTATTTTAGATATTTTGATTAAATAAGTACTTAACAACACTTTTGTACCAAACGTATTAACCACATTTTTTCAACTTAAGCACTTTTATCCAAACACGTAACTGCTTATTTTTAGAATAAGTTTCATCACTTTAAAAAGTGCTTTTGAAGAACTTTTTAAAAGTCACTTTTTTCAGCTAATCTAAACGGGCTTTAAGTGTTGGGGGTTTCTACAACTAATTCTACTAGTTGTATTTTATTATAGGCTTGTACACTGGTCCGTGAAACCCATCTCCCAAAACTAGGGTTGGGCAATCTATGAAACAAGGATTTACGAGCCATAAATCCTCTACGACCCATAATCGGGGTTTTGTAGAAGCCTGGGCCTAATGCATTTGGCCAACCCAGTCAAAGTATAAATAGGGGGTCAAATAATTTTGACCCCCATTCTTCGCATAAATCACTCAAAATACTCGTTTCCCCACCCTAAGCATTTTTCGATCACCACCGATCGACCATTTTATTTTTCAGCAAATGTTTTTTTGGCCACCTTCGGCAGCCCTAGGGTTCACCCTCCTTAGCCCCTCCTTCAATTTTTAGCATATTTTTTACTTAATTTGATAAGTTCTTTGCCCTAAAATCCTTTTGAATACAAAAATTGTTGTGATTAGGTTGAAATTAATTGATGGGCATGGTAATCAAGTTTTTGTGGGCCCGAGTCCATGGTTGCCATTATATGTGCTTAATATTCAATTGATAATAATGTGTTGCCAAAGATTGAATTGTCTTAATAGCCAGAAAATTGCGTGCGTGACGTTTGTGTGTTTGAATGATGTTATATGAAAACCATGTTGTCACATGTCGTTTGAATTGAATAAACCATATTGCTTGAAAATCGATATGTGATTACTTGTATGTGCTTTGATGTGTATACATTCAATTGGGGTTGTATATGAACATTGCATGTGGGGTGTTGTGTACCTATTAGAATTATGTGCGGGTGCACTATGTATTGCTTTGATGCTGATTTAATTGTTGAATATGTCATTTGGGGATCCATGAGGTAGACTTGGAGAATCAAGCCTTCTAGTCTTTTCAAACTACTAGGGTCTTCTGCAACCCGTGTAACATTCCACGAGCTGTAGTTGCACCTTGTATGAAATCCCAGAAACTTGACGTTTCTGAGACTCTATCAGACGAGACATTCTCTGAGCCATAGAATCTTCTATGATTTGTAGATAGGTCTCGTAAATTCCTGCCTATAAAAATTCAACACTAGTATATCTATGACTCAGCCTATAAATCGTAGAATATTCTACAAGTCGTACCTGGTTTCATATATACAATTCCAGTAACAAAAATTTATGGACTCTATTTCTAGGAGGGCCTTCTACAGCTCGTAGTTTGTATTACGACCCATAAAAGTGCCTTCATAGTCCCATCTGTAACCATGTCCAAAATGGTTTTGCTTTTCATTCCTATAATTGTGGGGCTAATCATGTTTGCTACATGTGTATATTTCAGGTACTATGGATCCAAAGGTAAGAAAAGATGGAATCAAGGCCATACAACAGAGACTACGGGATGAGCCCTCATGGGGATTAGGGCTCTTTCAAGTCTAGTGGATCCTCTAAGGAGCTCAGTGCTCAGTTTGACCCCGACGCTGAGTGACCTCGGCACTAGCTGCCACCAGATTGGTCCAAACTCAGGCTATAATTTTCCACTCTCCCCAGTCTAAAGAGGAAGGCGACAAAGATAGCAATTCAATTTAGATTACTCCATCTAGAAAGGAGTCCGAGTCAGGATTCGATGATGAGTCAAAAATAGAGTCCTTTGCCACACATCAAGTATCACAATCACCTCTGGATGCTCTATCTAGCCGTTGGTGCATTGAGGGAATATAGGCCATCTACACAGAGGGGATAATGAATGGGGCTGACTAGCTCATTCCATTTTTTAGGAGCCCCAAATTATTGCTTTGGGATTGGATAGTATCCCAGGCCCGCAGGACACTATTAGTAGATATCGGTTTGAGTAGCTAGTTAGATTATCAGGGAAGTACTACTTGGCCATGGTTCAAGAGTTTTATACATCTTATGCCACCATCGTTCTCAACTCTTTTCCCAAGGGAAAGAAACCCCTTACTCAACCCAGATTGCTATACACTGGAGTGCAGCGCCGATAGGTGGATATTTCTGAGACTAAGATCCACTACGTATTATCTGAGCTTGAGTTCCTAACCTAGATTGATAGCAAAGTATGATAGGAGATTAGGGCAGACTAGGGATGAGACCTTGATGAGAGACCTAACCCGTAGGGCCAGCTTGATGAGATGGGTCGCTAACCAGATTGCAGAGCAGAGCTCGGACCCTGAGTGGATAGCTACATCGATAGATCCTATTGTGAAGGCCTCACTCAGCTTCACCGCCAAATTTTGGTGGGCTATGGTGAGATCACTGATTAAGCCCATACTTGTGAATTACACACTAATACCGAATCATGTGTTATTAGTTGTCAGTACCTTAGTCTATATGTCAATAGCTTCTATTCAGGCCATAGCATAGAGGCTGGCCTATACTATGTCATAGCTGACTCAGTTATTACAGCAGATTTGACTTTAGGTCCACCAGTCCATTTCAGAGTCTAAGGCGCGCATAGAGGTGTTCATGGTGGCCACTATCTAGGACAGAATCACATCCGCAGATAGCCATATAAATGTATTTGAGAGGCATGTCCAGCAGAGCCTCAACACAACATGAGCTATAGATATGACAACCCTTTAGAAGGAGATCCAGTAGCTTTGGGCCGACATGACATCAGCACTGGCAGCACTAGTCTTATTTCCAGCAATTGAACCCTCGGTTTCAGTGGTTTATTTGTTTGCTCCTGAGGACCCATCACACACTTCCCTTGGGAAGAGACCCTGCATTGATGATCTAAACACAGTCAGACTATACACGGGGATGACAGAGGAGCAGGGGTTAGAGCTTGCTAGGATATGCTCGATACAGGATGAAGTGTTGAGGCGGGCTCATAAGCTTGATGGAGTGATGGATTCTGGACTGTCCAAATATGCTCCTACTACCAAGGAGGCCACTAGGCAGGTTGAGAGTGGCCAGCCTCAGCTAGAGACTGACGCTTAGGCACCCAGGTATGTTTCTTTTTTACCCTAGTACTTTATTAGTCTATTTTGTATATTAAGGACAATGTAAATATTTTTTGATGGGGCGTGGGTAATTATAGACCTCAGTAAAGTCTGAGTAACCTTGGCCTACAATTATCCTAAATTTTGAATCCTAGGAGTTTTCATAGTTGTGTTTTTTTCCCCAAGGATATTTATTTTCTATTGAACCGACAATTTTGGATGTGTAGGTAGTACTAGTAGCATGTAGTACTAATATCTATAGCATATGTTTATTTTTGTGTGAAAAATGACACCCATTAAAATTTTGTTAGTTAGTTTTGATGGCGAGCATGCATGCTTGATTGTTTGATAGTGCTTGTTCTAATAAGTAACGATAAATTATGATGAAAATCATGATCAGGGAGTCTTTGTTAATAGTATTTATGATCTATTGAACCGACATGTTTAGGATGTGTAGGTAGTATTAGTAGTATGTAGTACTGATATCTATGGCATATGTTTGTTTTTGTGTGAAAAATGACACCCACTAAAATTTTGTTAGTTAGTTTTGATGGCAACCATGCATGTTTGATTGTTTGACACTGTTTCATCTGATAAATGAGGATAAATTGTGATGAAAATCATTTTGTTACTAGTGTGATAAGTGCCATGTGTATGTGAGCTTTCTTTGCTGAATTCATGTGTTGTGCTTCAATTTAGAACATGTCATGTTACTCTAATTAGACTGTAAGTTAGTTGGTTAGGAAAGGATCTTAGGCTGATTATTCATATTAGTCCACTTAGCCTAAATAACCAACCAAATGTATAAAGAATCCCTTGATCCCAATGTTTGAACCTTGTATGTGCCCTTTTCTTTGTAAAAACCTAAGTCACCTAGCCTTATTAGATGTAAAATCCTAAAATAGGCCCTGGTCCTTTCTTTAATATTATGCACCTTGATTGAGGGAAAAAGCTTAAGTTGAGGGTGGCTACCAAAAGTGGGCCTCGTTCCTACGTTAGATATTGTGCAGCTCGACTTAGGCCAAAAGCCTAAGTTGAGAGTGGCTGGTGTAAGGGTTATACACAAAATAAGGAGAAATCTAGTTATACATGGAAAAAGGAGTAAAATTATGTTCTGGGTGCAAGAAAGCTGAATAGATTCCTAAGCGATGAGCGAAAAAAGGAAAATAACGTGAAAGCAAAAGGCAAAAAGGTGAAAAATGAGAATAAGGCACCCATTAAGTCTTCAAATAGGAGAAAGGGAGAATGAAGTGAAAAATGGCAGTGTTGGTAGGATAAAAGTGTAGAAAAATGCAGTGTCAAGGATGGCCTTTAGTCACTATGTTCTCAAAATATCATACCAAAGCCCTTTGAGCCTCTGTTACAAGCCAATAAAGTCCTAAAGTGACCCTAGTCCATGTAGTTAAAGGTCATAATCCTGAGTATAGGGGCAAGCCTATGGTATTGAGCATAGTATTTGAATGTCTTTTGTGAGAGTGAGTGATCTTGTGTAGTCCCAAGCATTGAATCTAAAAATACCATCATGAGAAAGTGTACGAGACTTTATTCTATGAGGGCACTTGCATTGCATTGTTGATATTAGACTAACTCAGTGAGTATTGCTTATTGATAATTCCTTACTTTTCATAGTTGCACTTCACATGTATTTATCTTAATTCGTTTGCTTCATAGCTATCTAATATGCTTTTAAAAGAGGTGTGGGTATCTATTCTTCAGTTTAATAAAAGGAATGTCATTAGATTGAGGTCTATGTGTTACTATACTGCTTTTGTAGATTGAATCCATCGTTTAAGGACAAGTAACAATTTTAAGTTGAGGTTGTTGATGTGGTGTCAAAATATAATAATTTTGATGCTTAAAACTTGGAATTTTATGTGTTCTTATAGCGATGTTGGTAGATTTGATGTGTTTTTATGTTTGTTTTGCAGGATTACAAAGTTGGCATGATTTTTGGGCTAAGTGTGCAGAAGTTGCAGAAATTGCTGATAAATGATACCCTTTACAAGCCATGGAAATTGCCATGGTCCGTAAAGTAGGTTTCGTACCAAAATCTAGTGAAGGGTGATTTTCTGAAGTTAAGTCTATAAACATGCATATGAGCCATAAAGTTTCTATGAGTCATAGATAAGGTGTAGTACCCTAAGGATCAAAAAGTGGGGAGTTGCTGAAATGTCATCAAATGAAACTCTCCATGGGTCATAAAACTTTATATGGCCCATAGATGAGTCTAGTAGAAGTTGCCCACAGAATTGCTAAAGGAATCCACGAAGCCCCGACTACGAGCCATATAACCTTATACGGCCCGTAGATTTATCCTTAGAGCCTTCCAACCCAGTTCTCCTATTTCATTTTGGTTTTGTATTTTAAATACTATAAATAGAGTTTTTATGTTAATTTTCATAGAGAACATTAGAGAGTCAGTAAGAAAGAGTGAAAAATACTATGAGACACTTGGAAAAATAATAGTTTGTTTTCTAAATTCAATCTTGTGATCTTTGTTGTCGAGCATGGATTTCTTATTCTTAATTCTATTGTGTAAGTACTTAATTATGCTATTCAATATCATGATTCTTACATATATACTGATAATGAGTAGTTAATCCACAACTAGGGTTGTGGAAACCGTGAAGAACTAATAAGGTAAAATTGGATAATTCGTAATTCTTGAAAAGTGTGCATACATGTATTAATTACTTTTCTTCGGTTTGAATAGTTTTTTAATGGTGCCAACTTTAGAACTCGTCTAGTATTACTGACTGGATCAAGGTAGTAATGAATAGGAAAATAAATTAATTAATAGGATTTCATTGATGTTTCTCATCTAATCAACCAAACTGGATCAAGAGGAGGTTGTATTGGGACAATAGGCAAGGCTTAGTAATGTCACACTACTGGGATGGATCAAATCACGTAGTGAAATTTACCTGTCTCCTGGATCAAAGGGTTTGGTAACCTTAACTTACCATTCTATATGCTACACACTAGAAAATAATTTGACTAATGGAGAACTCAATACCCTAGTTACTCTTCCTACTGATTTCACACATATGTTAGTATAGGATTTTTTTCTATAGTCTTTACAAACTCCCTTTTTTGTGATATAACTAGGTTAATCCACTCAAACTACTTGAAATTTTTCCAAGTCTATAATATTCCCAATAGGATCGACCTAACCTCAGTTAGGTTATACATCTTAACAATGATCGCTTTAACCTTCATAAAGGAGGTGTAGCTTGGGTTACAACAATATAGCATAATCTACTGGATCTGTTGTTGCATCATCATCACCAGTGCCTCCATTAGGCAAGGGTCAACAAGTTCCTAAAGGTCATGGTAGAGGTTTTAGAGAGGCAACTAGCTCTAGCAATGTTCAAAACTGCAAATATACTCTAGGGAGTCAGCAGAATTTGAAAGTTTCACCCGACATAGTTATATGTATATTGTCCATCTTTTCACAAAATGTGTATGCATTAGTTGACCCAATTTTGACACTATCATTTATCACACCACTAGTTCCTAGGAAGATTAAAAGAACACCTAAATTATTGAACAAACCATTTGAAGTGACTACTCTAACTGGTGAGTTAATTATAACCTGAAGGGTCTATTAATATTGCATACTAACCGTTTGTGACTGATGTGCTATCAAAATACAATACATTTGATGCATAATACTTAGGATTTTATGTGTTCTCAATGCGACTTTTATCATTTTTATGTGTTTTTCTATTTGTTTTTACAGGAAAAGCGGGTTGGCACAATTTTGGGAGAAATTGCAGGTTTTGTTGATTTTTGAGGACATACGAGACCCTCTACAAGCAGTATCTTAATTTATGAGTCATAGAGGTGTTCTCGTGGAGGATTCCAATATATTATACTTTGTCCACTATGATTGAGGGGGGATGCTATGCCCATCTACCAATTGAGACATAGATACCTCAATGACCTTCCAAAAGAGTGGAGGATTCCAATATATTGGAGCAAAACTGAAGTTCAGGCATACAAGACCTAGTTACAAGTCGTAGTCTTATTTACGGGTCATAAGGGGATGTCTCGTAGTGATTTCCAGTGTTGATCAGACTTGGAGCAAGTGATGCAAATATGGAGTACGATAATTTAATATGAGTCATAGACCATACTATGAATTGTGAAGGTGTTTCATATCCATGAAGTCCATGGTGCAAGATGCTGACCATGAATGCCCGATTACGGCTCGTACCTGAGTTATGAGTCTTAATTGTGACTCGTATCAGGCGCCAACCAATTTTTCTTATTAATTTAGAAACTTATTTGTAAATACTATAAATAGAAAATACTAGGCCATTTATAGTAGTTTTTGAAGATTTTCAGGAGGAGTAGATAGAGATACATTGAAAGCATAAAATTTAACAGTGTTTTTAAGGGTTTATCTTTGGTGACTACATTTTTGAGAAGAGATTCACTTGTGGATTAAATTCAACTTTCAATCTTTTGATTCTCAATGTATATTGGGTTTTCTTGTTCTTCAATCTTCTTGGGTAAGTGATTAACTATGTCTGCTCTATTCAATGTTTCATTATTTGCCTTAGATATGAGTAGCTTAAACCCACAACTTGGGATTGTGGGAACCATGAGAATTTAATGTAGAAAACTCAGATTAATTGCAACTCATAGAATGGGTATTTGCATGTATTAATCATTTTTCTTCATTTTGAATGTTTTTTAGTTGTGGCCAACATTAGAACTTAGCTAGTGTACCTTTCTGATCCAAGTGGTAATGGAGGAAAAGCGAACGATTAACAAAATTTGATGATGTGTTCTCATCTAATCAACTGAAATCAACGAAAGGGAGGTTGATTGGGACTATAGCTAGTGGTTAATTGAGCATACTATGGAGATGGGCCAAGTCTCATAGTAAAATTCGACCTTCACCTTTGACCAAAAGGATGAAAGAACCTAAATTACCATTCTACATGCGATATTCTAGTTGAGAATTGTAAAATTCAGGGAAGCTGAGTTAGTGAATCATGGGGAACACAATACCCCAAGTTACTCTCCCTTAGTGTTTGTCTTCCAAGTTTAGTTAGTTTAGTTTAATTTTCTTTCGATCATTGCAACCCCCCCAACCAATCTTTTTTTAGAGAGTTAGGTTAGTTGAGGTTTGAATTGATTATTGGTGAACCAAGTTACAAAAGTTTTGTATTCCTGAAACGCCCCAAAAACTGCCTAAAAATGTACCTCGAAAATGCCCATAATCATAATTTTCATATATCTCAAAATTCGTCTGTAATATCGAAAATCCAACTTCATATTTATGATCAGGAAAAAAATTGAGTGGGAAATGGCTATAACCCCAATTTAAGAGCAACTGTAGCAGAAAATAATTTTTCAAAAAATTTCTTATCCAGAGAGGATTTGTGCCCCTGGCGCGATGCGGCCAGGGCGCGGATTAGTGTTATTTTGTTCCTAATTTTTTTTATTTCGGCCTAAGACTTTGGGAACATTGGACCTAATCCCTCTTATGCATAAAAATACTTATACTTAGTCATTTTTCAACCTCATATCACTCAAGACATTCCTTAAAACCCTCTCTAACACTTAGCCAAATATTTCATCCAAATTCACGTGTCCCAAACTCATTTTCGGATCTCAAGAAATTTATTCAAGCTTTAAGTTCTCATTCAAATTTTTATCAAGGAAATCCCTAAATTTGAGGTATGTGAGTTTCAACCATTTGATCCTTTCACCCATGGTGCCCAACCTTCCTCTTTATGTAAATTGCATGTTTTTAAGTTGAATTATCTATGAGTATTTCTTAATATGAATTTGATTATAAACTATGTTAAGGTTTAATAAATTGTTGATTGTTTAAGCATGTTTTGAGCTATGAATCTATGATCTGTTATGAGATTTGAAGAGGGGTTTCAATGTACTTTGCATGAGGGTGTTACTACGTGTTGGTGAATTGATTTACATTAAGTTTTCTCATATGATTTCGCTCTTGAATTGCATGATTTTGCACTAGCATTACACACCCGCCAAGTGTTTGATAAAATGTCCAGTTAAGGATTCTTGAGTTGTTGATGATCTATTGCATGGCCTATGGTCAAGTGGCTTTATAGTGATGAAAGAAATATATGTATGTGATGAATTCATGAAAAGTATCTATAGTGTTGCAAGTTGACCGTACCTTGTTGAGGGGTGATATGCCTCAACCACTTTGATAGGGGGGGTGTACTATGCCTATCTACCATATTGAGGGGTATATACCTTGGCCATTTTGATTGAGGGGGTGCTATGCCCATCTACTATGTTGAGGGGTATATAACTTGACCACTTTGATGGGGGGTGCTATGCCCATCTACCATGTTGAGGGGTATATACTTTGTCCACTATGATTGAGGGGGGATGCTATGCCCATCTACCAATTGAGACATAGATACCTCAATGACCTTCCAAAAGAGTGATATACCTTGGATTCCAAGTACTAATTCGCTTGGTCTACGATGATGATCTCTTCCTACACATGTAATATGTTCTATACAAGCATGTTTTACTTCAAGCATAGATCATGCATGTCATGTTGCTAATATATTATTCCTTGCTTATGATTATGCATTTTGACTATGTCGCCTATCTCTTTTTGCATTGTTTCCTACATACTTAGTACATTCAAATGTACTAACGCATACTCTATGCCTATATGATGCTACCATGTAGGTATCGAAGCTCCTCACAATCGTCCTCCACGTGGCTAGATTTGACATCTTAAAGATAAGCTTTGGTGAGTCCTTAAATTCAGGGACACTAGCTATGCTACTCTTGCTTATGTTATTTCTTTAAGTTGAACTTTGGTACAATGAGGGTGAGCCCAGAAAGTGTCTTGGCCCCCGCCCAATCTATGATAGATGTGTTGTTGGACAAATGATGTAATTATGCTATGCTCTTGACTCTTAATTGTTTATGATAATCTGAAACTTCCCTTAGTCTCTTTATCCTTATTTAAATCTCTTGTTGTTGTTTACTTTGCTTTCGCTACCAAGGATGTGTGATTGATATGCTAAGAGACTTGTTTGGGTCCCTTTGGGTTCCCATCCGCCGTGTCACGTCTAGACCCTTTGTTTGGGTCATGACAATTCCCTGTGGGATTCAACCCTAACCTTTGGTTAGGTTTATTACTTTGATGATCACTTTTATTTCTAAAGGAGGTGTATCTTGAGCGTGATCAAAGAAAAATAGCGTCATTGCCAGGGAATACAACAAGAATTTGATTTGGATTCAGTAGTAGTATAATTCAAGTGCTAATTTCTTAGTTCTCTTGTATTTTACTTTTTATTTTTGTTCTTATTGATTTAAAGATCTAACGAGTTACACGAGGAATAGCTCAAGAAAATGCTAATACAACAGTTAATGAAGCTATGAATTAGAATAAGGATGTTGAGGATATGGATGACGAATCCACCACCATTAGAGAATAGGCCACAACCTAGGGACTTCAATGAGAATGGTTATGGATGGAATCACTATAGATTAAATCCCATGGCCATGGACATGATGGGAGCTATAGTGTTGCCACCATTACCAGCCAATACTAAATTCATGGTGTCAAGTGGATTGCTCCAAATGGTACATAATCGTGGTTTATTTGCGGGTCTACCTTCCAAGGATCCTCTTAGCCATCTGCAAAATGTAGCGTTTATGTGCAAGAGCATGATGAGGACACAAAATCTTTCCATAGATGCTGTTAGGTAATGTGTGTTCCCTCTATATATTACTAGTAATGCAATAGTATGGCTATCAGAACTCCCACAAAGCTCAATCACCAGTTGGATAGATTTACAGAAGGCCTTTTTGGAAAGGTACTTCCCAAGATAAAAAAAGCTCAAATTAAAAGATCAAATAAACAATTTTGAGCAATTGCTAGGTGATTCAATTAGTACAATGTGGGAGAGATTGATTCAATTAGTACAATGTGGGAGAGATTTACAAAGTGTTTGAGAAGCATCCCAGACCACAAAAATATTGAAGATGCCTTGGTAGAGATTTTATATCATTCCCTTGATAAAAATAGTCAAGCTTGTGCCGATACTATAACGGGAGACATATTCTTAGATCAACCGTTCACAAGGATCGCCGAGGGAATGGAACCAGTGGTCAAAACCAACTGAGCATGGGGTCAAAGAGAGAGAGCTTCTTCAAGGAGCTCATGGGTTATAAATGTTAGTTCAGAGCAAGTTAAAATCAAGGAGGAGATCATACAACAACTTGCTCAACTTCACATGAGTATGTATTTGGTGGTTAAGCATAACCAAGAAAGAGTTCATGCGGTAGTCCACCAACCTCCGAGGGCACCCATGTATGAAGAACATTATTATGATGAGTATTCTTATTTTATAATAACCAAGTGGTGGGTTTCAGAACAATACCCAAGGGTCCAATGCGGACTATGGACATCAAGGTTTTGGAAACCAAAGTCGGAAATATAATCAAGAAGGTGCTTATAGGGATAACCATGGTGGTTATTTTGAAACGAATAGGGTGCCAGAACCTGAGTAGGGTAGAAGAGATGGTTTTGGAATGGTCCGTATGTGCCACCCCATAATCATGATGTCGGGGCAAGCAATTCAAGGATTGAAGGGTTATTTGACCGATTGAAAAAAAAGGACGAAACACAAGATGAGACTTTAAAAGGAATGAAGTATGATATTTCAGGTTAAATCAAAAGATAGAGTCTCATTCAGTAGCCATCAAGCAACTTGAGCACCAATTTGGCCAAGTGTCTACTCAATTGAATCAATGCCAAAAAGGTACAATGCCAAGTAATACGATGCAAAATCCAAAGAATGAGGGGCATTGTATGGAAATCATGACAAGGGGAGGTAAGAGTACCATTGACCCTCCTATACCGGTTGAGGTAGAAAATATGGATGAGGGAGTTGTTGAGAGAGAAAATTGTGTGAAGAAAGGGATAGGTGAAGTGGTTGAAGAGCCGAAGAAGTATAAGACTGTCCTAAGGCCTCCTCCCCTTTACCTCAAAGGCTCAAGAAGAGGGAGAAAGAAAGCAAGCCTAAGCACTTCCTCTCAATGCTCAAGTAATTATCAATCAACATCCCTATAATTGAAGCTATAAAGAAGATGTCGGGTTATGCAAGGTATATGAACGACTTGGTTACAAGGAAGTGGATTGTGAGTCAAGAGCTTTCTGAAGATCTCCAACATTATAGTGATATCACTACCAAGTCATTTGCTTAAAAGCGTGAAGATCTAGGCGCTTTCACTATACGATGCACTATAGGAGAGGTAGAATTTGCAAGGGCACTTTGTGATTTGGGTGCTAGCATCAATTTAATGCCTCTGGAGATCTTGAAGAAACTCAATTTGGGAACTCCTGCTCCTATTGAGATACGGTTGTTAATGGCAGACAAAATAATCAAGAAACCTATAAGAGTACTGTATGATGTTTTGGTAAAAGTTGAAAATTTTATATTTCCTACAAATTTTGTTATTCTTGATTCTGAGGTTGATTTTGCAGTTCCTATTATCTTGGGAAGGCCTTTCTTAGCTACTGGTTGCACTCTAGTTGACATGGAGAAAGGGCTACTCATATTCAAATTTGGTAAAGAAGAGGTCATGTTCAATGTTTGCCAACAAGCAAGGAAGGACAGTGATCTGAGGGTGGTTTCAATTATAGAGACTATTGATGATAATGAGTCAAAGGTTCCACTTGAGTGACAATTGGGTATTGACACTTTGGCGGCAATATTGATGAACTTCGATAGTGATGGTATCCCAAATTATGAGGAGACAGTAAATGCTCTAGGGTTGTTATTCAGCCCTAGATGCCAAATAAAGTTGGAGCTAGATTTGCAGAATTGGGAAATACCACCCACAAAGCCCTCTATAGAAGTGCCACCAGTGTTGGAATTGAAAGCATTTCCATCACATTTGAAATATGCAATCTTGGGAGGGAACAACACTTTGCTAGTAATTATAGTTGTGGCCTTGAGTGATGAGCAAGCAGGTGCCCTTGTAACAGTGCTCAAATAATTTAAAAGGGTTATTGGATGAACTACTGTAGATATTATTGGTATCTCTCTTGGGATATGTACTCACAAAATTCAGCTAGTCAAGGACTACAAACCAATCAGTGAATAATAAAGGTAGCTGAGTATTCCTATGCAAGAGGTGGTTCGCAAAAAAATTATCAAATGGTTAGATGCAGGAGTAATCTACCCAATTACCGATAGTGAATGGGTGAGCCCGGTACAGTGTGTTCCAAAAAAGAGGGGGGGTATCATAGTGATACCAAATGCTAACAATGAGTTGATTCCTATGAGAAAGCTCACTGCCTCCATAAAGAAGGATCATTTTCCTATGCCATTCATTGATCAAATGCTTGATAGACTTGCAGAAAAAAGGTTATACTATTTCCTTGATAATTATTCTTACTATAATCAGATCATCATTGCTCCAGTGGATTAGGAGAAAATCACATTTACATGCCCCAATAGAACCTTCACATTTAAGAGGATGCCATTTGGGTTATGTAATGCTCCAGTAATATTTCAAAGATGCATGATGTCTATCTTCTCGGATATGGTGGAGAGAACTATTGAGGTCTTCATGGATGATTTCTGCATGGTTGGAAACTCATTTGAGGATTGCTTGACACACTTGCATGATGTATTGCAAAGATGTATAGAAAGAAATCTGGTGTTAAACTAGGAAAACTGCTATTTGATGGTTAAAAAGGGTATTATGTTGGGTTATAGAATATTCAACAAAGGCATTGAGGTCGACAGGGCTAAAGTTGAGGTGATTGGGAAGCTTCCACTACCTATCTCAATCAAGGGTGTGAGGAGTTTCTTGGGGCATGTAGGATTCAATTAATGGTTTATAAAAGACTTTTCTAAAATTTCACACCCATTGTGCAAGTTATTAGATAAAGATGCCAAGTTCGTGTTTGACGATGCATATATGCAAGCCTTTGAAGAATTGAGAAGGAGATTGATCTCAGCACCTATTATTGTAGCTCCTGATTGGTCCAAGCCATTTGAAATTATATGTCATGAAGTGGTATTGCTCTGGGTATGGTATTGGGACAATGCAAGGAGAAAATCTTACATCCCATATATTATGCCAGTAGAGCCCTGAATATGGCTCAAAAGAATTACTCTATCACATAGCAAGAGTTGCCTACAGTTGTCTTCGCATTTGAAAAGTTTCATTCATATTTGTTGGGAGCCAAAGTGGCAGTGCATACAGACCATCAACACTTAAGTATTTGATAGCCAAAGAGGATGCAAAGCCAAGTTTGATAAGATGGGTACTTCTCTTGCAGTAATTCAACTTTGATGATATTGATAGGAAAGGAATTGAAAATCAAGTTGCAGATCATCTATCAAGATTAGAAGATGGGGCCATACTAAAATTTGATGATAAGTTAGAGATAAATGATTCTTTTCCTAATGAAAGAGTGTTGGCTGCATCTCATGATCTTATACCATGGTTTGCAGACTATGCAACCTATTTAGTAAGTGATATTGTGCCATCCGACTTTAACACACAACAACGTCGGAAGTTTATGCATGATGTGAGGAAGTTCTTTTTAGATGACATATACCTATTCCATGTATATGCTGATGGGATTATTCCTTGTTGTGTCCCTGAGGTGGAAATGATGTGCACACTTGAAGCATGCCACTCATCACTAGTGGGTGGAATCATAGTGGGATTCGAACAACTCACAAGATTTTACAATATGGGTATTATTGGCCCACAATCCACCAAGATGCTCATGACTATGCCAAAGCTTATCATATGTGCCAAAAAGAAGGTAGGGTTATGCGCAAACATGAACTCCCTCTAAATCCTATTTTGGTAATTTTGTTATTTGATGTGTGGGGGATAGATTTCATGGGACCATTTATTAGTTCACATGGAAACAAGTATATCTTGGTTGCTATGGATTATGTATCCAAGTGGGTGGAGGTCGTAGCTCTACCTAACAATGAGGGTAAAAGTGTCACAGCATTCCTCAAAAGGAATATCTTCTCTAGATTTGGTACTCCTCGGGCTATCATCAGTGATGGAGGTTCTACATTTGCAATAGACTCTTTAAAGCTCTCCTTGAAAAGTATGGAGTGAAACACAAGGTGGCAATGCCATATCATCCTCAAATAAGTGGGCAAGTGAAAGTGTCGAATAGGGGATTAAGCAGATTTTATCCGAAACTGTGAATGCAAACCAAACTAATTGGTCTTGAAAGCTGGATAATGCATTATAGGCATACCAAACTGCCTTCAAGACACCTATTGGCATGTCCCCATACCAACTTGTTTTTGGGAAGGCATGTCATATTCCCGTGGAACTTGAGCATAAAGCAATGTAGGCATTGAAGAAGTTGAATCTAGATTGGAATGATACAGCTAAATCTAGATTAAACTAACTTAATGAGCTTGATAAGTTTCAATTAAAAGGATATGAGAGCTCAGCCTTGTATTAGCAACGAATGAAAATCCAACATGACTGCCACATAGAAAACTGCAAATTTACACTAGGGAACTTAGTTTTATTTTTTAATTCCAGATTTAAATTATTTCCCTGAGAAGCTCAAATCTAGATGGTTTGTGCCCTTTCAGGTAGCACACGTCTTTTATCATGGAGCAATTGAATTGGAGAGACAAAAGGGAGGCACCTTCAAAGTAAATGGCAAAGAGGTCAAGCTATACCTTAGAAATGTAGAAGAGATCATGACGGTTGAAGAATGGGGATCTTGGGGAAGTCTAATTACTCAAGATAACTATGTTGTGCCATGACTATAAATCAAGTGCTGCCTCAGAGGCAACCCAAGGTGGACAGATGCTTGGACACCGATGTATGTTTTCTAGCCCCTACTACTATATTTTTGCTTACTCGGTGCATTGAGGACAATTCATAGTTTTTTCAATGGGGCATGGGTAGTTATGGACTAGGGTGAAGTCTGAGTAGCCTTTAGTCCATAACCACCCCAAATTTTGATCCTAAGGTTTTCTTGCATGTGTTCTTTTTCCTCGTGGATATTTACTTTTTATTGAACTGGCATGTTTAGGATGTCTTAGAAAATATTTTTAGTATATAGTAGTTGAACTTATGACATGTACCTTATTTTTGATATTTTATGAAATATTTTGAAAATTGGTACCCATCAAAATTTTTGAGTAGTTGTTAGCTTGTAACCATGCATTTTTGAATTATTTGGCAATATTTGTTTTGATTAAGTGAGGGAAATTTGATACATGAAGATTGATCTATGAGTTTTTGTTAGCTATGTATATAATACCATGTGTGTGTGAGCTGAGTTTGTTATATTCTAGAAAATAATTTAGAACTTGCCCTGTTATTCTAAGTTGGACTAGAGATTTTAAGGACTAGGAAGGGATCTTAGGCCCTTGTTCTTTGAATTAGTCCACTTATTCCTAATATGACCAACCAAATGAGAAATTCATCCCCTGTTCCAAATATTTGAGCCTTACATGTACCATTTCTTTCTTAACACCTAATTAGCCTAACTTTGTCTAGTGAAATAACTTGAAATTGGTCCTTGTCTATCCTTGAGCATTGTGAACCTTGATTTAGATAAAAAGCCTAAGTTGAGGATGGCTACCAATAGTGGCCCTGGTTTGGGGATTGGATATTGTGTACTTCAAAATAGGCTAAAAGCCTATGTTGAGGGTGGCAGGTGTAGAGGTAAAACTACAAAAATAGGGTGGTGAGTTGGGAATAGAAAAAAAAAAGAAGAAGATCATATGTTGGGTAGAAGAAAGAGATAAAGATGTCTTAGATTGAGTTGAACAAGCAAAATGATGCGTGAAAATAAGGCAAAAGCTAAAAATGAGAAGAAAAATAATCGAATAAGCTTGACTATGAACATGAAAGGAATAATAAGGTGGAAATGATTGAATTGGTAACGTGAAAGTGTTGAAAAGCATGGTTCAAGGTTGGCCTTTTGTCACAAATTGTCCAAAATGCCATACCAAAGCCCTATGAGCCTACGATACAAGCTTATCAAGTCCTAAAGTGATCCTAGCCCAATTAGTCAAAAGTCTAGGTCATGACTATAAGGGAAAGCCTATGGTATTAGTCATCATGCATGAATGTCATTTGTGAGAATGAGTGTGCCCACAGTCCCACAGTTAAATTCTTAAATCTTCATTGAGTGTGTAAAAGGGATTTTTTTCCTGTGAGGGCATTTGCATTGCATTGTCAACATTTTACTGGTTCAATGATTGTAGATTGTTGATATTCCTTTACTTGTCACAGTTGTGTTTTCAAATGCATTAATATGTATTGGTTTGCTGAATAGCTACATGATCTTCTTTTGAGAAAACTGATATAGGTACCTGAGTTAGATTTGAGTATGGTATATGCCATTGGGTTGACTGGTATGTCCTACTTTATTATCTAGATAAATTGAGTCATCACTTGAGGACAAGCAACAGTGCTAAGTTGAGGGAGTTGATGTACTATCAAAATACAACACATTTGATGCCTAAAACTTAGGATTTTGTGTGTTATCAATGTGACTTTTATGGATTTTATGTGTTTGTTTTTATAGGAAAGTAGGTTGGCACAACTTTGGGAAAAGTTACAGGATTTGCTGATCTTTGAGGACATACGAGACCTTGTACAAGTCGTATCTTAGTTTACGAGTTGTAGAGGTGGTCTCATGGAGGATTCTAGTGTTGTACCAATGCTAAAGTGTAGCTATACGAGACCCAGTTATGAGTCATAGTCCCATTTATGGGTCGTAAAGGGATGTCTCATAGTGATTTCCAGTGTTGATTAGACTTGGACCATGTGATGCAAATATGGACTATGAGAAGTCAATATGTGTTGTAGACCAGATATGACTCGTGAAGGTGTTTCATATCAATGAAGTCCAAGGTGCAAGATACTGACCACGAAAGTTTGATTACGGCTCGTAACCTGAGTTACGAGTCATAACTGTGACTCGTATCAGGCACTGATTAATTTTTTTATTAATTTAGGACTTGTTTGTAAGTACTATAAATAGAAAATACTAGGTCATTTATAGAAGTTTTTGAAGATTTTCAAGAAGAGTAGATAGAGACACATTGAGAGCATGAAATTTGAGAGTATTTTTTAGGGTTTATCTTTGATGACTACATTTCAGAGAAGAGATTCACTTGCGGATTAAATTCAACTTTCAATCTTGTGATTCTCAATATATATTGGGTTTTCTTGTTCTTCAATCTTCTAGGGTAAGTGATTAACTATGTCTTCTCTATTCATTGTTTCATTATTTGCCCTAGATATGAGTAGCTAAACCCACAACTTGGGGTTGTGGGAACCATGGGAATCTAACTTAGAAAACTCAGATTATTTGCAATTCTTAAATAGGTATTTGCATATATTAATCATTTCTCTTCATTTTGAATGTTTTCTAGTGGTGGCCAATATTAGAACTTGCCTAGTGTTATCTTCCCGATCCAGGTGGTAATGAATAGGAAAAGTGAATGATTAACAAAATTCGATGAAGTGTTCTCATCTAAACAATCGAACTCAACCAAAGGAGGTTGACTAGGACTATGGGTAATGGTTAGTTAAGCACACTATGGAGATGGGCCAAGTCCCATAGTGTAATTCGACCTTCACCTTTGACCAAAGGGTTGGAAGAAGCTAAATTTCTATCCTACATGCGATATTCTAGTTGAGAATTGTAAAATATAGGGAAGCTGAGTTAGTGAATCATGGGGAACATAATACCCTAAGTTGCTCTATTTTATTATTTGTCTTCCAAGTTTAGTTAGTGGAATTTAATTTTCTATCGATCATTGCAAACCCCCCTCCTTTTAGAGAATTAAGTTAGTTGATGTTTGAATTGATTATTGGTGAACCAAGTTGCAAAAGTCCCATATTCCCTGTGAGATTCGACCTTAACCTTGGTTAGGTTTATTACTTTGATGATCATTTTTACTTCAAAAAGAGGTGTATCTTGAGAGTGATCAATGATTGAAACGACCCCGAAAAGTGCCCGAAAATGTGCCTTAAAAGTGCCCAGAATTTTAAATTACATGTATCTAAAAATCCATTTGTTATTTCAAAAATCTGACTTCATATTCTTGTTCAGGGGGTCAAAATTAAAGGGAAAATGGTCTAACCTCGATTTTAGAGCAATCGTAGCAAAAGTCAAAAATCCCAGGGTGCAAATTCCAGTGAGGTTTTCGCGTCGCGGTATGTTATTTTGGGACTATTTTTTTCAGTTCAATCTAAGGCTTTTAAGTCTTGGGCCTAAGTGTTCCCAAACTTGTTTTTCACCTATTCTTAGCCATATTTTACCCTAATATCACCTTAAACATTCCTCAATACTCACTCAAATACTTAGCCATATTTTTCACTCCTAAATTTAAGTCTCAAAACCTCTTTCGGATCTAAGGATTTCTTCAAGCTTCAAGTTTCCATTTTCAGTCTTCTTCAAGAGCTTCTTCTAAGGTCATGGTATGTGGGTTTTAGCCATTGGGTCCTTTTACCCATGGTGCCCTAATCTCTTTTTCACTCAATTTGCATGATTTAAAGTTGATTTTACATATGGGTTTACTGGTATGAATATGTTTATGAACTATGTTAAAGCTATGTAAGGTTGTGACTGTTTTGCTATGTTTTGAGCTATAAATCTTGGATCTATTGTAAGATTTGATGTAAGGTTTTGCTGATTGTAAAGTTGTGACTATTTTGCTATGTTTTGAGTTATAAATCTTGGATCTATTATAAGATTTGATAAGGGGTTTTGATGTATATTGCTTGAGGGTGTTGCAAGGTGTTGATTGATGGTTTTATAATGGATTTACTTGCATAATTTCATCTCTATATTGCATGGTTTTGTACTCGTATTACACACTCGCTAAGTGTTTGATGAAATGTTTGGTTATGGTTTCTTGAGTAATTGAAGGTTCAAAGTTTTAGATATGATATGAATGACTATATGATGATGAAATGAGCTTGTGTATATGATTTATTCTATATAAAGTGTTGCATTAGACCATGCTCGATTTGGGGGGACTTGGAGCTCAGGTAACCTAGTTGAGGGGTTAGTATCTCAAACACTAGGGTGGTAGGTGAGGTTTCCAGTAAACTAGTTGAGGGGTTTGTACCTCACACACTAGGGTGGTAGGTGAAATTATCACTAACATAGATGAGGGGTTTGTACCTCACACACTACGGTGGTAGGTGAAATTGCCACTAACCTAGATGAGGGATTTGTACCTTACACACCAGGGTGGTAGGTGAAATTGCAACTAACCTAGATGAGGGGTTTGTACGTCACTCACCAGGGTGGTAGGTGAAATTGCCACTAAACTAGATGAGGGGTTTGTACCTCACACACTAGGGTGATGGGTGCTATCATCATTAACCTACCAACAGGTTTATACTTTGGAAATCTATCTTGGTCTCTTCTACATATATAATATCCTATATGAGCATAAGATACTTAAGCATGTTTTACTTATGCAATGATCATACATGCCATTTTTTTATATTATGCCTATTTCCTATTGTTATGCATTTTGATTATAATGGCTATCTCTTGTTACATTGCATCCAATATACTTAGTACATTCAAACGTACTAACACAAACTCTTGCCTACATGATATCACCATGTAGGGATCAGAGCCCAAGTTGATCATCCTCCTCCTCCACGTGGCTAGTTTGGTACTACTCAAGCTAGTTGGTGGGTCCTCCACTTCGGGGACTTTAGTCTATTTTCCTCTTATCATGTATTGAGACACTCTTATTTAATTTCTATTTTGACTATGAGGGTGAGCCCCGTTGCTTTGTCTTGGCCCCTACTCTTATCTATGTATTAGAGGTATTTGTTGGATGTGCTATGTATCTATGATATGAGCTTGACTCTTTGTCTTTGATTATGATGTTATGCAAGCTTTCCCCTTAGCCCCGTTATCCCTATTTCTACTCTTTCATGTCATTTTCATGCTTTTGTGACCAATGATGTGTAATGATAAGTTAAGAGGGTTGTTTGTGGACCCTTTGGGCTCCCTATTCGCCGTGTTACGTCTAAGCCCTATTTTGGGTCGTTACAGATACTTCACACATTTGGTTGGTCATTTAGGCTAACTGAACGTTGTGAAAATGGCCTAAGATCCTTTCCTAACCAACTAACCTAAAGTCTATATCAGAGTAACAGGGCAAGTTCTGAATTGAAACACAATACATGAATTTAGCAAGTTAAGCTCACACTCATATGACACTGATTACATTATCAACACAAACTCTCAGATTATGTTTTTCATCTCAATGCTATCCTCACTTATTAGAACAAACATTGTCAACACACTTAAACATGCATGGTTACTATCTAGACTAACTAATCAAAAATTTGGTGGGTATCACTTTTCACAAAAAAAGCACAAAAATAGATATATGCTACAAATATCAGTACTATATGCTACCAATGCTACCTAAACATCCTAAACATGCTAGTTTAACAGAAAAAAATATCCATGCGGAAAATGAACACATGCAAAAAACACCCTAGTATTCAAAAATTGGGGAGTTATAGGTCGAGATTAGTCAGACTTCATTGAGGCCCATAATTACCCATACCTTATCGAAAAAGAAGTATATTGTCCTCAATGTACACAATCAAAATAAAATAAAGTACTGGGGTAAAAAAATTACTTGGGTGACTAAGCACTGGTGTGTGGCTGAGACTGACCACCCCAACCTATGTGGTGGCCTCCTCAATAGTAGCACCATAAATGGAGGGGCCAACACCCCTCACCTGCTTGAGCATATGAGCCTGTTGTATCTCTTCCTCCTGTCTCAAATGCCTCAAGATAAGATCGAGCTCCTCTTACTCTGTCAGCCTCGCATGTAATCTCACTGCATTTGGATCATTATCAAGGTGGGGGCTCTTCGCGTGAGAAGGCTGTAAGCTCCTCTAGGGAAAATAAGTCCACTATTGGCACTGGGAATGTAGTCTCTAGTAGCGTCACCAGTGCTGCCAATGCTATTGTTATGTCAGCCCGGAGTCGATAGATATCTATCTATATGGCAACCATATCTACTGACTAGGCCATACTCAAGCTCTGATGGACTGTCAGTGTCTGTGTCTTTTGCAAGGAGGGATTCACAAGACCTTTTTACGAGCAATAAAATGTTCTACAACTTGTAGAAGATCTCTTCTGATAGGTACTCAAAAACTTTAGGTTTCTAGAATCTTATATGAGGGGCAATTTAGCTCGATCGTGTATGCCTTCATGCGGCCCTCGAACTCTGTAATCGCCTGGCGAACCTAGGACTGAGTCAATTAAGACTCAGTCTTGGACAATAGTTATGCCATGGCTTAAATGGATACTGCAAATATGTAAACCATGCTCGCGAGTGTTATTTTTGATGAAGTAGCCTGTAGTGCAGGAGTAGTAGTAGCGAACCCCTCTCCACATCTGTCTTGATTTGTGGTGGCCTCTCCTCTATGGTAGTAACATTAGTGGTGGTGGTGGATGGAACCTCAGGGTTGGCACTAGGGAGAACATCTCTAGCATCAGAGTTGGTTGGTGTAGTGCTTACTAGAGTGCCACCAGGTTCTTCTATGCCTTAATCAGGCTGGCATCCAAGTGCATAGGACCTCGATAAAAGACTCTAACTAGTGTAACTCTCCATCTCCAAATCTAGATAGAGTTTGTAGATCATGCATGGAAAGGGGAGAGAGGTCGACCTCTTCAAGGACACCTCGTGGATCTGCTCGGTGATAAGGCAGGCCTAACTAATCTTATAGCCAGCCAAGATGCTAGCAACTAGAACTGCATACTTTCACATCAAAGTGTTATCTGCTAGCATCGACCAGATCCATGATCTAACAATCGCCTACCAAACTTTGGCGGGGAAACTGAGAGAAGCACTTACAATAGGTTCTGAGTGAGTGGCTACTAATGCAGGCTCCGAACCTTGCTCAGCAATCAAACCGAACACCCATCTTATCAAGTCGGCTTTGCGATTATGGTCTCTTATCAGATGCAAGTCCCTGGTCTGCCCCACTCTGTGGTCAAACTTTGCTATGGATTTAGGGGCTGGGAACTTGGGCCTAAATAGCATGCTACGGATGGTGGTCTCCGGGATGTCCACCTACCAGCTCCTAATTCTAGTTTGCGTCAATTTGCACTAAGTGAGGGGCTTCTTCCCCTTGGGAAGAGTACTCTAAATGTTTGCTGCATATGAAGAATAGAACTGCCATACCATGGTCAGGGAGTATCTCCATCACTAGAGCTCGTATTTGGTGATAGTGTCCTAAAGACTGGGGACACTATCTAATCTGGCTAAGATAACCCGGGGCTTCTTATAAATGTAGTGAGTTAGTCTGACCCACTCAGTAGCCTGTACTCCCTCTGTATATATGTCCCATATACCCGTGACATACCACCTACTAGTAAGAGCATCTGGTAGAGATGGTGATGCCCACAGAGTAGCAGAGGACTCTATCTCTGACTTTTCATTGGAGCCTGACTCTGAGCTGGACTCCTCTCTGGATGGAGTCATTTGAATAGAACTGCTCTTGTCATGGTCTCCCTTGTTAGACTGAGGAGTACAAATGACAAGAGTCTAAGTATGGCAGTAACCCATGTCTGTGGTCTGTCAGCATCCGGGTCAGGTCAGACGCTGAGCTCCTCAAGTGATCCACTGAGTGTGGGGGTATACTCTCCTCCCAAGGTCTCATCTCTGAACCTCCTCTGCATGGCTTTGATCTCCTCACATTTTGACTTTGGGGCCATAGTACTGAAAACATACACATTTATGCAACCTAGTTAGCCCCACAAATTAGAAAATGAGATGCAAAAACATGTCAGACTTAGTTACAGAAGGGTCTATGAAAGCACTTTTACGGGATGTAAAAGAATTTCATAGAAATAGTGTTCATAAAATTTGTTTACTAGAATGGCATCTGGGAGACCAAGTATGACTCGTAGAAGGTTCTAAGAGTTGTACACTGAGTCGTAAATGATTCCAGTGTCTGTGTCTTTTGCAAGGAGGGATTCACAAGACCTTTTTACGAGCAATAAAATGTTCTACAACTTGTAGAAGATCTCTTCTGATAGGTACTCAAAAACTTTAGGTTTCTAGAATCTTATATGAGGGGCAATTTAGCTCATGAAGTGTTCCACAGGTCGTTAAGCCACTCATAGACCAAAAAACTCAGTCTCCTGAGTTTGTAAGTCCATCAATATGGACCCATATATGACTTTTTCAACCTATTCTATCAGTATCGAAGTAATACACACACACACCCCACATAGTTCATAAAATAATACCTAACATCCCTGCATGATAATTTCCACATGTACCCTATCAAAAAGTTTTAGGCATGCTTCCCCAACTCTTTTGACCCCATTTGAATGTATTAACATATAAAAAGTGAACCTATGCCATCAGACAACAAATTTCATACACACAATCAATCTATTTCAAATAGTGGGTGATTACATAGGTGTCAAAACACATCATTCAAATGTACAACAAGGCAACTACACCAAATTTTCAATCCTAAACACATGTTCAAGAATGGGCAACCACAATTCAATTTTCAATTATATCAATTTGTACACATAGGTTTGTGTCTAAATTAACCATACTTGACAAAATTTTTTAACCTAATCACACGATAATTCATAAACAAAGGTGTTTTAAAGACTAAAACTTACCAATTTGAGTGATTAAATCATAGAAATTGAAGGAGGTAATGAGACACTGGAAACCCTAGGCTATTGAAAAAGTTTACGAAAAAGTGGTGATGGAGCTGTCGTCGATGGTCGAAAAGATTTGGGGTACGGTTGGGCCGAGTATAATTCATTGCAAAAAATGGGGTCAAAATATTTTGACCCCATTATTTATAGTTTGACTAGGTCAATCAGAACAAATGGGCTCGGACTCTACGATACCCTTACTACGGGCCATAGACAGTTTCATGGCTTGTAAATCATGGTTTCATAGAAATTCTAAACCCTAGTTTTGAGGACTGGATTTTACAGACCAATCCACGAGTTGTAAAATAATGTACAACCTGTAGTGTTTATCACACAAACCACAATACTTAGTCAAAAACTCAGAAAACTTACCTGGGATCGACGAGCCCCATTCACGACCCATAGTTTGTTCTATGGGCCATAAAGTTGGCTTATGGACTGGAGTTAATATGTTTTGCTAACTGAAAGTGTCTACGAGATGGTGTACGAGTTGTAGAGTGATGTACGAGCCATAGAACCAGTTGTAGAGGCACTACTTGATGCCTTTTTAACCAAAGATGGCTGACTTAGCCATGTACCTACACATTCTTCGTAGAAAACACAGATACCCTATTTGCAACCAGCCCAATGTCCAAAATTACAACCAAAATGCAAAAAAGTAAACTACTTACAAGTCCCACAAAAAAAAGCTACAGTTACAACTATTACATCAAAGAACTTGAGTTGCCTCCTAAGTAGCGCCTAATTTATTGTCGCGGCACAACTTGGACAACTTGGTTACTCAGACTTCACCAAGTGCCTAAACCTCATTCTTCAAATCATCTGGCCTCTTCATTGACTGACAAATATTGAAGACAACTTTGTCATATTCAATCTAAACCTGAGTTAACCAGCTTCTATATCCACTAATGCTCGACCAATGACTAGGAATGGCCTTTCCAAGACGATTAGGATGCCAAAATCAACTTTGTGATCTAGGATCATAAAGTTTGCAGTGAATATAAACTTATTAACTTTGACAAACACATCGTAAAGTATCCCCAAAGGGTTCTTCACCATGTGATCAACCATCAATATTATCTCCCCAAAGGGAGGTTTTTTTTTTATAATCACTAGTAAAAATAACTCTAACCAATATGAGTGTTTAACCAATATGGAGAGGAACTAGGGTATTGTGTTCGCCATGATTCCCTAACTTAGAATTATCAAATTTATGCTGGTACTGAGATCACATAATGCCCTTGTGAAATGCATGTCTCCAATGGTGCAGGGTATAGTAAAAGCATCAGGATCTTGTCACTTTTGAACCAAGGACCTCGTAGCAATTGAACTGCAATGTTGAAGCTCCTGGGAGATCTCTTGACTCACAATGCGCTTCTTGTGACCAAGTCCTTAATGTACTTTTCATACCCTAGCATCTTCTCTAGCACCTCAATAAGAGATGTGCTAATGGAGAGTTGTTTCAGCATGGAGAGAAAGTACTTGAACTTGCCCTTCTTTTCCTTCTTTTTAATTCTTTGAGAGAAGGGAGGAGGAGTCCTAGGGATGGGTTTCAACCTCTGTGGCGCATCTGCAGCATCACTTACCCTATCCTTGCCATGATCATCTCTAGTGCTTGTATCCTTGACCTCAACTATCTCCTCTCGAACACTATCCTCATCTACCGGCATGGGAGGATCAATGGAGCTCTTTCCACCCCTAGTAGTAACTACCATGCACTGCCCTTCATTCTTGGAATTCTAAACTATGTTACTAGGTAGTGTGTCCCTTTGATACTGATTTAGCTGAGTTAACACTTGACCAAACTATTGCTCAAGTTGTTTGATGGCAACAAAATGAGACTCGATCTTCTAATTTATACGTGAGATCTCAGATTTCATCCCCCTCAGAGTCTCATCCTGTGTCTCAACTTTCTTAATAGGTGGTCAAACATCTCCTTCTAATTTATATTGGAGATTTCATATTTCATCCCCCTCAAAGTCTCATCCTGTGTCTTAGCTTTCTTCAACAGGTGGTCAAACACTAACACCGGTGTCACAGTTATGTGGTGGAACAGAAGGACCATTTCTATAACCATATCTATGGCCCTAATCTGCATCTTTGTCTTGCTCCAATTTCTGTTATAGTACCCTCCGTGGTTGTCTCTAAAAACTCCATATCAATTAGAGTTTCGACCTTGGTTTCCTTGACCTTAGTGCCAATAGTCCTGATTTGACCATTAGGCATTGGTCCGAAAACCCCCATCTGATCAGTAATGAATCAAGTGTCCTCCTCCTAATAGGGATTATCATACATGGGTGGTCGCGTAGGCTGATGAACAATTGCATTGACTCGTTCCTAATTCTGCTTCATCATCACCTTTATACCTATATAGATTCAAGCAAGCTCTTGCATAATCTCTTTATTTATTTTTTCTTGCTCTGAACTAATACTAACAATGCATGAACTTTTGGTAGATGCTCTATCTCTTTGCCCCCATGAACGATTGGTCTTTACCATTCTCTATATCCTTTCAGCGATCCTTGCAAATGGTTAATATAAGAATATGCCCCGCCATAATAGTATCATCACAAGCTTGACTATTCTTATCCAGGGTACTATAAAAGATCTCCACCAAGGCATCATCAATAATTTTGTGGTCCGGGACACTCCTCAAGAATTTTGTGAACCGCTCTTATGTAGTACTGATCGAGTCACCAGGAAGTTGCTGAAAGTTGTTGGTCTGGTCTTTTACTTGAGCTTCTTCGATCTCGAGAAGTACCTCTCCCAAAAGGCCCTCTGTAACTCAACCCAACTGGTGATCGAACTCCGCAGGAGCTCAAATAGCCATAGTGCTACTTTGCCTATCAGAGATAATGGGAAGACACGAAGTCCAAGAACATCAATAGACAGATTCTGTATTCCTATCATAATCTTATAAATAAATGCAATATTATGTAGATGGATATGCAGATCCTCTACTAGTGGGTCCATGAACAACCCACAGTTCTGCAGCAGTTGAAGCAATCCACTTGAAACCATAAACTTTGTGTCAGCCGGTAATGGTGGTAACACAATAGCTCCAGTAACCTCTATAGCCATAGGGTTTAGTCGATATTAATTTCACTGATAAACATTGGCATTGAAATCCTATGATTGTGGAGCAATGTCTTCAAAAGGAGGTGGATTTTCATTGTTTGGAATTCTCATTTTCATTCTGATTCAGAGTTACGTGTTGGGCATACTCTACACTTATACCCTAAAAGAAAACAAAAACAACAAAAAATATAAAATGAGGGAAATAAGGATTAATTCCCAAATTACTTGAATTAAAAAGTCTAGTCATATTCCCTAGTAACAACGTCAAAATCTTGATGTAGCCTAAGCTACACCTTCTTTTTGAGGCTAAAGTAATCATTGTCAAGATATAGAACCTAGCCAAGGTTAGGCTTGAACCCCAGGGAATATGGTGGACTTACAAGAATTCAGTCTTGCAATTCGAATTTATTAACCAACTTATCTCCCCAAAGGGAGGTTTTTTTTTATAATACTTATCTCCCCAAAGGGAGGTTTTTTTTTTATAATCACTAGTAAAAATAACTCTAACCAATATGAGTGTTTAACCAATATGGAGAGGAACTAGGGTATTGTGTTCGCCATGATTCCCTAACTTAGAATTATCGGATAACTGAATTCTTTTCTAGTGTATGGCATGCAGGACGTTAAGTTAAATTCACCAAACCTTTTGACTAAGGCGAGAGGTGAATTGCACTATGTGACTTATTCATCCCCGCAATGTGTTATTACTAACCCTTATCTATTGTCCCAGTACAACCTCCCCTTGACCTAGTTTGGTTGATTAGATGAGAAATGTCGATCAAATCCTGTTAATCAATCTCTTTTCCTATTCATTACTACCTTAGTCTTGTCAGTAACACTAGGCAGGTTCTAATGTTGTCCACCATTAGATAACGTTCAAAATGAAGAGAATTAATTAATGCATACATGCATACTTTTCAAGAATTACAAATTATCTAATTTTATCTTGTAAGTTCTTTATAGTGCCCATAACCCTAGTTGTGGATTTAGCTACTTATGATCTATATAAATGAAAGACTCATGAATTTGGATAACATAATAGAGCAGTTACACAATTGAATTATGCACAAGAAAATCCAAAGCTTCAATGAGAATCACAAGATTGTAATTAGAAAATGAAATTAAAATTTACAAAATTTTCTCAAATTCTCAAATATTTTTCTCTACTATTCTCACTATGCTCGTGTGTCCTCTCTAAGAAAAATAACCTAAAAACTATTTATAATGATTAAAATACGAATCCAAAATAAAATAAGATAATTGGATCGGCAGGCTCCATGAGGTGATCTACTGTCTGTATAATGATTTACGATTCATAATCATGCTTTCGTACTTTATTGCTAGAATTATGGACTTGGCTTCTATGATACCTCTCTATGGCCCGTAAAAGGTTTTATGGCCCGTAGGGGTTTTTGTCTGATGACATTTTTGCAAGTCTTCACTTTCTGATCCTCAGGGTATGAGACTTGGTCTATGACTCATAAAGTGTTCCACGACTCATCTGCATGTTCATAAAATAAACTTCATAAATCCACCCTTCACTAGAATTGCACATGAAACCTCCTTCACGGGCGGGTTTCATGGATCCTTAAAATCAGCAATTTCTGCATATTTTGCCCAAATATTGTGAAAACCCTGAAATGCTACAAAATAAACAAAAAAACACATTAAACATACTAACATAGCATTGAGAACACACATAAATTATAATTTTAAGCATCAAAAGTATTGTATTTTGATAGCACATTAAGGACTTATTGGATAAAGGCTTCATTAAGCCAAGTATATCACCATGGGGTGCTCTGATATTATTTGTAAGAAAAAAAGATGGTTCTCTTAGAATGTACATTGATTATAGGCAATTGAAGAAGGTAGCCATCCTGAATAAATACCCATTGCCAAGGTTCGATAACTTGTTTGATCAACTTCAAGGGGCCACCCGTTTCTCAAAGATTGACCTCTATTTTGGTTATCATCAATTGAAGGTTAGGTAGTGTGACATTCCCAAAATGGCTTTCTGAACTAGATATAGGCACTTTGAATATGTGGTGATGTTGTTTGGTTTGACTAATGCTCCAGCTATGTTTATGGATATCATGAAATGGGTGTTCAAGCCATTTCTTGATAGTTTTTTTATTGTCTTCATTGATGATATCCTTATTTGTTCCCAAAGTGAGTAGGAGCATATGGCTAGGTTGATGTTAGGTTAGCTGACTCTAATGATAGTGACATTCATGTTTAGAATGGGGCTGAATCTTTTGTGTTTGTTGATGTTAAGGCTAAGCAAGATTTAGACCCTTTATTGCTTAAGTTGAAGAAGTTGGTCACCAAAAAGAAGATAGAGGTTTGCTCCCAAGGGGGAGATGGTGTGCTTCAGTATCAAGATTGGTTGTGTATTCCAGATATTGATAATCTTAGGAGAGAGATCATGAGTGAAGCCTATAACTCTCATTATTCTATTCACTCGAGATCCACCAAAATGTATTGGAATTTGAGGGAAGTATATTGGTGGCATGGTACGAAGAAAGATATAGCCAAGTTTGTATCTAAATGCCCTAATTGTCAACAAGTGAATGTAGAGCATCAAAGGTCTGGTGGTTTGGATCAAGATATTGAGATTCCTACTTGAAAGTGGGAAGATGTGAACATGTATTTTATGGTTGGGTTGCCTCGGACTCTGAATCAATTCAATTCAATTTGGGTTATTTTGATCGGATGACTAAATTAGCTCATTTCCTACCGGTCAAGACTATCTTCAGTGCTAAAGGTTATGCAAAGTTGTATATCCAAGTGTTGATAAGGTCGCATGGAGTGCCTAGATCTATCATATCAGATTGTGGTACCGAATTTACTTCTCACTTTTGGAGATCATTTTAAAGAGGAGTTGATACTAAGGTGAAGTTAAGTACCACTTGTCATCCTCAAATCAATGGACAAGACAAAAGGATTATTCAAACCATGGAGGACATGTTGAGGGCTTATGTGTTAGAATTCAAGGGTAATTGGGATGATCACCTACCATTCATCGAGTTTGCTTATAACAATAGCTTTCATGCTAATATTGGTATGGCTCCATTTTAGCCTTTGTATGGTTGGAGACATAGATCTCTGGTGAGGTGGTTTAAGTTGGGAGAGATGGATTTGATTGGTCCAGATTTGGTATTAGAGGCTATAGAGAAGGTGAAGTTGATTAGGGAGAGGTTGCAAATGGTTCAAAGTCGCCAAAAGTCTTATTCAAATATTAGGAAGAGGGATCTAAAGTTTCATGTTGGGTATATGTGAAGGTCTCACCCATGAAGGGTATAATGCATTTTAGCAAGAAAGGTAAGTTGAGTCCCTGATATGTAGGTCATTATGAGATTATTAAGCAGATTGGGAATATGGCTTATAGATTGGATTTTCCTCCAGATTTGAGTTCTATTCACCAGTTTTCCATGTGTCTATGTTGAGGAAATTGATTGGTGATCCTAGTACCATTATGCCTTTGGAAGGTGTTAAGGTTGAGGAGAAATTATCTTATAAGGAAGTTTAGTTTGAGATCGTTGATAGGCAAGTGAAGTGGCTTTGCAACAAGGATGTGGCTTCGATTAAGGTGCTTTGGAGAAATCAACATGTCGAGAGTGCTACATGGGAGGTGGAGTTGGACTTGATGAAATAATATCCCTACCTTTTCCAATCTACTCAAGCCTATGGTGTTAGGTTCTTTCTATTGTGAGTGGTCTTAATTCTTTCACTCTTGTGTTTCATGACATACATACATGTGTAAGAAAATAATTTAAAAATGATTTGAATGACTTAAAGATATTTTAATATGAATTTTAAAGGCTTTATGATTTTAAAATGGTGAAATATGCATTGTATCATGTGTTTGGATGTTTCATGTTCAAGTTAAGCCTTTCAAGCCTTGTTCTAGCACATTTGAGGATGAATGATCCCAAAAGGGAGATGGTGTAAGGATCCAAACTTTTTTATGACTTTAATGGTGCTTAGAAATTGACTCAAGAAAGTTTTTGACCAAGGTAACACCTTATGGGCACCTCCACGAGTCTGTAACTCACCATGGGTCATGTGGAGGGGCTTTAAGGTGACTTTTGGCCTTTAGGATCAATGGTTGGCCTTAATTCGGAGTTTAAGACGAAGGAACACACCAAATGAATGCCAGACGGTTCGTGTGACACTTTATGGACAATGTGGTGGCTTGTGTGATTCATCTTGGCCTTGAAAACCATATTTTTGGCCAAGGCTTGGACAAAATGAACCTTTTATGGACCGTTTACTTCTTCACGAGCCGCGAGGCCATTCGTATGGGAATTGGTTTGAAAATTTTCTAAGTATGGAATCACCGTCTTGAAACTTCGTTAGTGTGAAATTTTCTAAGTGTAGCCATATGGAAGGCTACATGGTTCATTGCCTCTAAATAGACCATATACCCTCCATATAGACCGTATACCCTCCATATGGGACCCATGGTAACATTTTTCTATCAGTTTCATTAATGGCATTTTCATAATTATGGCTTCTACTAAGAGTCTTTTGTGACTTTCTATGCTATCCTAAGACATTCAAATGACCTATACTCTTCTTCTCTCATTCAAATTCATTCTCACTCTTAGAATTATGTTCAAGCTTACTCTTAAGAGCTCCTCTCAAGAACTCTAGTGAAGGCTTATCTTAGGAATCAAGGAAATGCTCGTTTCTTTATCCAATTCTTCTTGTTTCTTCTTGGTGAACTAAGGCATGTGGGATTGATTCATGACCCCTTTCAACCATGAAGACTCCAAACTCTTTTACTTGGATTTTTATCAAATTTAGCTTACTTTAGTTATGGATTTTTAAGGTTATTGTTTATTTGATTCAATTGAAGTATGGGCTATGTTTAATTGTTGTTTTTAATGTGATTTAAGCCCTAATATGTTGAATTGCATGGAAATTATGAAGATTTGAATATGTATTATCCCTTTAAAGTTTGATCTAAGCATAGGTTCTCTAAATTGTGATTTGAATGTGTATTTTACTTATGCATTTACTTGAATTTCATATTGAAATGTTGATTTAAGATTAAATCCCTGTTGCCCATCGCTATTCTCATATCATTCATTGTGTATACATTCATGAGTATTGGTTTTTGATGAAAATTATTGGTAGGTTAAGCCCACATATGTTTATGAATATGTTTTTGATAAAAGTATGGTTATGACAAGAATATGTGATTGCTGTCAAAATACAACACTTTTGATGCCTAAAACTTAAAATTTTGTGTGTTTTTAATGTGATCTTAGTGGGTTTTATTTGTATTTTTGTATTTTATTTGTAGTATTCCAGAGTTGGCCTTGATTTTGGAAAGAAAATGTAGAAGTTGCTATTTTTGGTGATATACAAGACCCTTTATGGGGTGTAGTGCATTCTACAGGCTATGAAGGAGGTTTCGTGGACAATTCTAGTGAGAGGCTGATTTTCTAAAGTTTTTTCCATGAACAAGTAGATGAGTCGTGGATTGCTTTACGAGTCATAGATCATGTTTCGTGCCTTAAAGATCAGAGAAGAAGAAGTTTCTGAATATTTATCACACGAAACCCCCTATGGGTCATAGAACACTTTACTAGTTGCAGAGGGGTGTCGTAGATGACAAGTCCAGTTTTGCAGCAACAATGTACAAGAGCCCAATTACGGGCCGTGGAACACAATATGGCCCATCAAGCTATTCGTGAGGTGTGCCGACATAATTGTACTATTATTTATGCTTGTATTTTAAGCATTATAAATAGGTTTTTAGGTTATTTTTCATGAAGTTAGCAGAGAGTTGAACAGTTTACGAGAAAAATAGTGAGATTGAGTAGAGAAAACATTGGAGAGTTTTGAGAAACACTTGTACTTCGATTTGATCTTATAATCTTGTGATTCTCATTGAAGCATGGATTTGCTTGTGTTTAATTCAATTGTGTAAGTGCTCTATTATGTTATTCCGATCCATAAGTCTTGCATATACACAAATTATGAGTAGCTAAATCCACAACTAGGGTTGTGGGAACCAGTGCTGTGCTACCAAGTTTGTCATGACCCAAGCCTAGGGCTTAGACGTGATACGACGAATATGGAATCCAAAGGGACCCCAAACAAGCCTTTTAGCATATCGATCTCACATCCTTGGTCGTGGAAGTAAAACAACAACAATGACAAGAGTTATAAATAAGGATAGAGGGGTTAAGGGAAGTCTTAGATAATCATAAAATACTCAAGAGTCAAGCTCAAAGCATAGATACATCAATTGTTCCAACAACATCTCTAAACATAGATTTGACGGGGCCCAAGACACTTTCTAGGCTCACCCTTATAGTTTCAAGATCAACATAGAGAAATAACATAAGGAAGAGTAGCATAGCTAGTGTCCTCGAACTTGAGGACTCACCAAAAACTTATCTTCAGGATGACAAAACTAGCCATGTGGAGGATGATCTTGAGGTCTCCGGTTCCTACATGGTAACATCATATAGGCATAGAGTATGCATTAGTATGATTAAATGTACTAAGTATGTAGGATGCAATGCAATAAGACATAGCCAACATAGTCAAAATGCATAATCGTAAGCAATGTATAAGTATAGTAGCAATATGGCATGCATGATCAATGCTTGAAGTAACACATTCTTGTAAAATATATAACTTGAGAATATAGATTACTTGTGTAGGAAGAGACCATCATTATAGACCAAGCAAGCTATTACTTAGTATCCAAGGCATGCCATCCCCTTGGAAGGTGATTGAGGTACATATTAGATGGGCATGTCACCCCCCAACATAGTGGTCAAGATACATACCCCTCAACAAGGTAGAGAGTAATGTCACCCCCCATCATAGTGTTCAAGGTACATACCCCTTAACATTGTAGATGGGCATGTCACCCCCATCACAGTGGTCAAGGTACATACTCCTTGACAAGGTAGATGGGCATATCACCCCCATCATAGTAGTTGAGGCATGTCACCCCCTCAACAAAGTGATTGGGCATGTCACCCCAAAATAAGGAGTGGTCAACTTGCAACTCTACAGACTCATAGTCAGACATACACAAATAAAAAAAGAAAGAAAGTCTTTATGCATACCATAAGATCAAGACATTGTCCTCAAAGTTGAGGACTTACTACTTGCTACATCTTAAATTCCATACATACATACAATCCTTTAATCATAATATAGTCACTTGGATTATAATCTATGCAATAGATCATCAATAGCTCAAGAAATCCTTGCCTAGGTAGATATGTGATTCCAATCAACATTTCATAAAACCCCAACAAAATTTGTAATCATAATTCATAATAAGTAAAACCCGTAAGTAACATAACTTAGAAATATGCAATTTTCAAAAAAAGGAAGGTTGGGCACTATAGGTGAAAGGAACCAATAGTTGAAACCCAGATACCTTAAACTTGGGGATTTCCTTGATATAGTATTAAATAGAATTTGAAGCTTGAATGAAGTTCTTGAGATCCAGAATTAAATTTGGGACACTTGAATTTGGGTGAAATATTTGGCTAAGTGTTAGATAGGGTTTTGAGAATGTTTTGAATGATATAGAGTTGAAAAATTGCTAAGTATAGGTTTTTTTACACATGGGTTGGCATTGGACCAAGGCCTCAATGCCTTAGGCCAAAATGGAAAAAATGAAGGAAAAACTAATACTGCTCTATGATAGGTCAACATCGCGGAGCCACGCGCAGGACAAAATGTACTGCTCCGTACCCGGATAAACACTGGATAAGGAAATTTTTGGAAAATGATTTCTCACTACGGTTGCTCCAAAATCAGGGTTATACTCATTTCCCACTCAATTGTGCCCCCTGATCATGAAAACAAAGTTATATTTTCAATATCACGCATGAATTTTGAGATATGTGGAAATTACGATTATGGGTATTTCCGAAGCACATTTTTAGGGCCTTTTTGGGGCGTTTCAATATCTCCCTTCTTTCCCAAATGTCAAAAAAATGTACATAAGAGAAGTAGTCACTAAGAATTTAGCCCAACAAGAATGTGACAATGCACTTAAACACCGCTTTCAAAAATCTCAACATAAGTGTCAAAATTCATAATAAACTTGTCAACATAAACATGAATGCATGAAAAATGACATAAGGGCTAAAACTTAAGACTTGAAATCATTTAGAGGAAATTAAATTAGTACCTTAGGCTTGACTTGAGTGGAAGAGATATGGATATCGCTTTTGCATGTCCGCCTCGGCCTCCCATGTGGCACTTTCAACTTGTTGGTTTCTCCAAAGAACCTTGACATAAGCTACATCTTTGTTTTTTAGCCTCTTCACTTGTCTATCCAAAATTTCTACCGGAACCTCCTCATAAGTCAAATTATCTTCTACCACACCCAAAACATCCAAAGTTATAATAGTACTTGGGTCATCCACACACTTTCTCAACATAGATACATGGAAAACCAGATGAATCATATTCATATCAATAGGAAACTCCAACTTATAGGCCGCCTTACCCATCCTCCTCGACACTCTATAAGGACCTACAAACCTTTAACTCAATTTACCCTTCTTGCTAAATCGAACGACACCCTTCATGGGTGAGACCTTTAAATAGACCCAATCACCAACCTTAAACTTAAGATCCCTCCTCCTTACATTATTATAGGACTTTGTCTACTTTGGGTTGTTTTTATTCTCTCCCTAATCAAACTCACCTTTTCCAAGGCCTCCATGACTAAATTCGGACCTATCAAAGCCATTTCCCTTACTTCAAACCACCCAATCGGTGATCTACAACGCCTACCATAAAGAGCCTAAAAAAGAGCCATACCAATGCTTGAGTGGTAGCTATTGTTGTAAGAAAATTCAATGAGTGGAAGATGATCATCCCAACTACCCTTAAAATCCAAAACACAAGCTGTCACGACCCAAGCTTAGGGCCTAGACGTGACACAACGCATGGAGAACCCAAAGAGACCCCAAACGAGCCTCTTAACATATCATTAAACATCCGTTGTCATAGAAGCAATAAAATAACAATAAGAGATAGTAAATAGGGATAACCAAGGCTAGGGGACATCTTTCATAGCATAAAACATCATAAAGGCAAGACAGTCAAGGCTTATGGCATCAATACATGTCTTGTCCAACAACACCTCAAAACATAGAACATAGCAGGGGCCAAGACAAGCAACCAGGCTCACCCTCATAGTCAGACATACACAAATAAAAAAAGAAAGAAAGTCTTTATGCATACCATAAGATCAAGACATTGTCCTCAAAGTTGAGGACTTACTACTTGCTTTGTAGAAAAATCGTACTAGCCACGTGGATGAGGAGGATGATCAAGTGGGGCTCCGATTCCTACATGGTGACATCATGTAGGCATAGAGTATGCGTTAATACATTTGAATGTACTAAGTATGTAAGATGAAATGCAACAAGAGATAGGCAACATAATTGAAATGCATAATTAGCCAATAAATGAGCATATAACAATAAGGAATGCATGATCAATGCTTGTTGTAAAATATGCTTACATAGAACAATTTGTATGTATAGGAAGAGACCATTATTACTAACCAAGGCCTACCACCTCTTTGGTGAGGCGATTGAGGTACAAACCCCTCAACATGGTTGCACGGGCCTACTACCTCCCAAGCGAGGCAATTGAGGTACAAACCCCCCAATATGGTTGCACGGGCCTACTACCTTCCGAGCGAGGAAATTGAGGTACAAATCACCCAACATGGTTGCACGGGCCTACTACCTCCCAAGCGAGGCAATTGAGGTACAAACCCCCCAATATGGTTGCACGGGCCTACTACCTTCCGAGCGAGGAAATTGAGGTACAAATCACCCAACATGGTTGCACGGGCCTACTACCTCTCGAGCAAGGCAATTGAGGTATATACCCCAATATGGTAATTCGGGCCTACTACCTCCCGAACGAGGCAATTGATCAAGTTCCAATACTATAGATACTTTTTTTTGAAATCAACACATTTATACCATCCTTTCAACATCATAATGTTATACAAGTCATAGGTCATGCAATAGAACATCAATGTTTCAAGAACCGTAACCCAGACATTTTATCAAAGACTTGGTGGGTGTATAATGCTTATTCTAACCACCTTCTTTGCCTCAAGTTGAGATCTTTTTGAGTGAACATATTTGGCTTAGTATAGGTACTTTTACGCATGGGAAGACTTAGGCCCAAGACCCAAAAGCCTTGGATCGAGATAAAAATCACTGGTAATAAAATACGCAGGTCCGCGTCTAGTCTGCGATGCAGACCTATCATGGAGGATAGATTTACACAAGTCTGCAACGGGGAAATTAAAATTTTGAGAAAATAAAATTGTGACTCATTTGCTTTAAAATTGGGGTTAGACCCATTTACCACTCAATTTGACCCTCTGATCAAGAATATGAAGTCGGATATTTGATATCACGTACAAATTTTGATATATATGGAAATTATGATTTTGGGCACTTTCGAGGCATATTTTCAGGCATTTTTTGGGGTTGTTTCAATATCTCTCCCTTGGGAATATTCGTCTCTGAATGTCAAAGAAACATATATGAGAAGAGTAATCATGAAGAGATCAGCCCCAACAAAAATGCAGCAATACACATAAACACCATCTTTAAAAATCTCAACATAAGTGTTAAAAATCACCATGAACTTTGTCAATATAAACATGAATGCATGCAAATAACCTAGGGGCTGAAATATGAGACATGAAGTCACATAGAAGACTTAGAATTAGTACCTTAGGCTTGAGTAGAATAGAAGAGATAAGGATGTCATTTTTGCATGTCCGCTTCAGCCTCCCATGTAGCACTTTCGACTTGTTGATTCCTCCAAAGGACCTTAACAGAAGCAACATCCTTGTTCCTCAACCTCTTCATTTGTCTATCAAAGATCTCTATTAGAACCTCTTCATATACCAAGTTGTATTCAACTACCCCCACAATATCAAGAGGCACTATAGAATTAAGGTCACTCACACACTTCCTCAATATAGGCACATAGAAGATCGGATGAACCAATTTCATCTTACTAGGCAATTCCAACTCGTAGGCCACCTTACCAATCCTCTTCATCACCCTATAAGGACCCACAAATCTTGGACTTAATTTAACCTTCTTACCAAAATGAACCACACCCTTCAAGGGTAACACCTTCAAATAAACACAATCACCAACTTTAAATTCAAGCTCCCTTCTCCTCACATCGGCAAAGGAGTTTTTATGACTTTGGGCTATTTTCAACCTTTCTCTAATCAACCTTACCTTCTCCATAGGATCCATAACTAGATCCAGACCTAAAAAAGCTATTTCTCCCACTTCAAACTACCCAACCAGTGATCTACAACGTATACCATAATACAAGCCATAAGCATATCCTCAAGATTTATTCTTTCGGCTTGGCCATCCGTTTGAGGGTGAAAGGCCATACTAAGTTTTACCTTGGTTCCAAGACCTCTTTGGAAGGACCTCCAAAAATATGAAGTGAATTGACCACCACGATCTGATATGATAGACAAGGGCACCCTATGCAACCACACCAACTCATGAATGTACAATTATCATAGTCTTCAGCCCCATAAATAGTCTTAACCAGTAGGAAATGAGTCGACTGTTGCATCCTACTGAACACAACCCAAATAGACCCAACCATAAAATCCATATTATCTCCTTCCACTTCCAAGTAGGAATCTCTATGTCTTAGGTTAGGCCACCCTGCCTTTAGTGTTTAGCTTTGACTTGTTGGCAACTATGACAACCGGATACAAATTTGGCAATGTCTGAATGAAACTCACATACCTAGTGTTTAGCTTTGACTTGTTGGCAACTATGACAACCGGATACAAATTTGGCAATGTCTTTCTTCATACCTGCCCACAAAAACACATCCCCCAAATCTCTATACATCTCAGTAGAACTAGGGTGGATAGAATAGGAAGAATTATGAGCCTTATCAAAAATTTTCTTTCTCAAATCATCAACACAAGGCGCACACAACCTACCTTGGTACCTAAGGGCACCATCTCCCCCTTGGGAGAAAACCTTCACCTTGCCCTCTTTCACGAAGGCCTTCAATTCTAACAAAGAGGGATCAAGATATTATTTTGCTTTCACCTCATCAACTAAGGAAGACTTTCAACCATCAACAACCATGATGCTACCATTATCAACCTCTTCCAACCTAACCCCCAATCTAGCCAGTCGATGGACCTCCCTAGCCATCTCTATGCCACCACTATCAACATGAGCTAGGCTACCTATGGATACCCTACTCAAAGCATTCACTATAACATTAGCCTTATCGGGATGATAATCCATACTCATATCATAATCCTTAAGATATTCTAACCACCTTCTTTGCCTCAAGTTGAGATCTTTTTGAGTGAACATATTGTCACAACCCAAACTAGGGCCTAGATGTGACATGGCGCATGGGGAACCCAAAGGAACCTCAAGCAAACCTTTTTATATATTATTACACATTCTTGATCGCGGAAGCAATTAAACACAATAATCGAGTAGAAATAAGGACATAGGGACTAAGGGAAAACCTTCATCTCATAAAAACATCATGAGTGTCAAAGAAAGAGTCAAGCTCATAACATCCTTACATATTTGTCCAATAACACCTCAAAATATAGAACTTAGAGGGGGCTAAGACAAGGAACCGGGATCACCCTCATACTAATGACATTAGGTAATCCAAATATACGAGATATAGTCTATAGAACTTAGAGGGAGCTAAGACAAGGAACCGGGATCACCCTCATACTAATGACATTAGGTAATCCAAATATACGAGATATAGTCTAAACATAAGCATGAAAGAAGATAGATATTGTTCCCGGACTTGAGGACTCACCAAAAGCTAACTTGAATAACTGTACAGCCATGAGGAGGAGAATCAATAGAAGCTTTGATTCCTACATGGTTATATCATGTAGGCATAAAGTATGCATTAGTATATCTGAATGTACAAAGTATGTAGGATGTAATGCAACAATAGATAGACAATATAATCAAAATACATAATTAGGCAATAGATGAGCATAAAGCAATATGACATGTATGGAAGATGCTTAGAGTGAATCATGCCTACATAGAACATAATACATGTGTAAGGAGTTACAACTATAGTGATATCCAAGACATACTACCTCCTTGGAAAAGCGAATGAGGTACAAACCCCTCAATTGGTTGATGAGGTACAAACCCCTTAACATGGTTATCAAGGTACAAACCCCTTGACATGGTTGCAAGGTTCTACCATCTCTCAAGCGAGGTGATCAATGTACAAACCCCTCAACATAGTTATGAAGGTACAAAATACCCAACATGGTTGCACGGACCTACCACCTCCCGAGCAAGGCGATCGAGGTATAAACTCCATAATATGGTTACCCAGGCTTATAACATCCCGAGTGAGGCTTGGTCAATTCAAAATAGTATATAGACATTAACATATACATATATTTCTTTCATCATCATAAAGTCATTCAACTCATAAGATATGCATTGGACCTTCAATTTCTCAAGAAATCATAACTGGACATTTTATTAAACACTTGGCAGGATGGGGATTTTCTTATAACGTCAATCATATCATTCTCATGCTTTGAACCTTTAATTCCTCAAGAAACCATAACTGGACATTTCATCAAACACTTGGCGGGTGTGTAATGCTAGTATAAAACCATGCAATTCAAGAGTGAAATCATGCAAGAAAACTTGAAGTAAAACATCCCACAAATACTTGGTAATACCATCTTGCAAAATACATTGAAACCTCTCATCAAATCCCAAGAGAGATCACAGTTCTAAAGCTTAAAACATGCATAATCATAATAGGTAAATCATCTCATGGTATAGACTTAAAAATGAGAATCATGTATTTTCAACCAAACTTTCATAAAATCTCAATAGAGTATATGATAATAATCTCTAACGAAAAATACCCATAAGCAATATAACTTGGAAACATGTAATTTTTATAGAAATAGAATATTAGACTTCACGGGTGAAAGGTACCCATGAATGAAACTCACATACCTTAGACCTTGAATTTTTTGAAATTTAGTTGTGAAAGACTTGAAGTTTGGAAGTGGGTCTTTGAATCCAAAGATTGCTCTGGATTTTCCTTGAATTTGTATTGGGGTTTTGATAGAGTCTCTTGAGAGAATTTGAGAGTGTATTCCAATTGGAAGGAGTGAATTTGATCTTTAGGAAAGGGTTTAGGTCTTTTGGAAGTGTTAAGATAGCATAGGAATCCCCAAAAGACCAATAGAAATGACTAAATTTATGGGATGCCATTAATGAAATGAAATTTGGCAAAAACCCGTATATACCCCTACACATACGAGTTTTACGGAAATGGGCATAACTTCTTCATCTGAAATCTAAATAAGATGAAACAAAGTGAATTGGAAAGATATTCCAAAGAGATTTAATTTGGTAGGTTGTAGCCTACCCAGTTCTTTGTGTGCTAAGAGATATGCCCCTTTAATATTGACCCTCCTACCGGTACTTGTGCAAAACTTAGCCAACAGAAATTCCTTTGAACTTGGCTTAATATAGGGGACCCACGATGGTATTAAATGACATAAATAAGCTTGAATTAGATTTGAATGAGAGATTGAAGTTTGAATGAGTTTGTTGAGATCTAGAAGTGAGTTTGGGACACTTGAATTGGGTGAAATATTTGTCTAAATGTTTGAGAGAGTATTGGAGAATGTCTTGTATGATATGAAAGTGAAATATGGCTAAATATAGGTATTTTAAAGTATGGGAAGACTTAGGCCCAAGACTAAAAAATGTTGGACCGAACTAATAAAACTGGACAAAAATACACCTTCTCCGTGCCCTTTGCGCGTCGCGCCTGGGGCGTACTAGCTCACTAGAAATTACTCACTTTGCATTTTCAAATTATGATACGGTTCCTCAAAAATTTGGGTTAGACCCATTTCCCACTCGATTTTTCCCCTTGAACAAGAATAGGAAGTCAACTTTTGGATATCACGCACGGATTTTGAGATATATAAAAATGATAATTTTGAGACTTTCGAGGCACATTTTTGGGCACTTTTTGGGATTGTTTCACACATATTAGAGGCTTTTATAATTGGTGAACACATCAACATGCACCTCATATAAGTAATGATGCCAAATTTTGAAAGCAAAAGCCACGGCGGCCAATTCAAGATCATCAGTAGGATAATTCTTTTCATGCACTTTGAGTTACTTAGAAGCATAGGCTATCACCTTACCATTTTCCATCAACACACAACCCAAACCAATCCAGGAGGCATAATACACAACAAATACTTCCAACCCTTTTGGTAGAGATAAGATAGGAGCGGACATAAGCTTATCCTTCAAGATTTGGAAACTCCTTTCACACTCATCGATCCACACAAACTTAGCCTTCTTTTAGGTCAACTTTGTCACGGGAGAAGCAATAGAAGAGAACCCATTCACAAACCTCTGATAGTAGCCCGCTAAGCCCAAGAAGCTTCTAATGTCTGATGGGGTCAATGGACTAGGCCAATTTCTAATCATATCCATCTTCTTAGGATCCACCTTAATACTATCTCCTGACACCACATGACCTAGAAAGGGAACCTCCTTCAACCAAAATTCACACTTCTCATACTTAGCATGTAGCTTCTCTTCCCTCAATATTTGTAGCACTACCCTTAAATGAGCCACATGCTCCTTCTCACTAAGAGAGTAGATCAAAATATTAACAATGAAGACCACAACAAGCAAATCGAGGTGGGGTTTAAAGACCCTATTCATAAGATCCATAAAGATAGTCAGTGCATTGGTCAACCGAAAAGACATAACCACAAATTCATAATGCCTACTAGGTACAGAAGGCTGTCTTGGAAATGTCACACTCCTTTACCTACCTTGATGATACTTGAACCGAAGATCAATCTTAGAGAAGTGACTAGCCCCTTGAAGTTGGTTAAACAAATCATCAATCCTTGGGAGAGGGTACTTATTCTTTATGGTGACCTATAAAGTTGTCGGTAGTCAATACACATTCTAAGAGACCCATCTTTCTTCTTCACAAATAGCACTAGTGCACCCCAAGGTGATTGAATAGGCCTAATAAAATCCTTCTCCAACAAGTCCCCCAATTGCTTCTTCAAATCCTTTAACTCCGCTGGGGTCATATGGTAAGGGGGAATAAAAATAGATTAGGTATCGAGAAGGATGTCTATACCAAAGTCTATTTCCCTTTCGGGAGGAACACCGGGAAGGTCATTTGGGAAGATATCAAGAATCTCATTTACCATCAGAACGGACTCTATGGGAAAGACTTTAGACTCTACATCCCTAATCCTCACAAGATGATAAAGACACCCCTTAGAGATCAAATTTTGGGATTTAATGCAAGAGATGAACCTACCCTTGACCACCACATCATGACTCTCCCACTAAAGAAGGGGTTAATTTGGGAATTGGAACTTCACCCTACGGGTTGTACAATCAATAGAGGCATAGTAGGCATACAACCAATCCATCCTAAGAATGACATCAAAATCAACCATATCAAACTCAACAAGATCACAAGGCAATGTCTTATGTAAGATGCAAATGGGACAATTGCTAACGACCTTTCTAGTAATAATAGATGCACCAATAGGAGTAGACACCTGATAAGACACACAAGAATTTGGGTTTAACATGAAACTTTTTAGTAATAAGAGGAGTAACAAAAAAAGAGTGGCACCCAGGTCTATCATTGCATACACATCAAAATCAAAGACTTTTAACATATCGGTGACGACATCGGACACCTCATCAACACCTTGCTTCCCATGTAAAGCATAAAATTGATTGTGCCTTGGGGCATCACCTTGTTGGCCTCGTCTACCCAAAGGAATCGCATTAGCACCCTAACCTTGAGGATGAACATCCTTACCGTTGTTGCGATTACGTAGGCAATCCATCATCTTGTGGCCCACTTCCCCACAACCATAGCAAGCATTAGTAGCCCTCAAGCATGGGCCAACATGAACTTACCATATTTAGGACACATAGGTCTAGGCATCACACCACCACCCTCTTGAGTCCTTGGGTAGTCATTGGCAAATATCCCACTAGGAACATGAGAAGACCCTTGGCCTTGGTAAAACAGACCACCCTTGTAACTTTAGAACTTACTATCAAAACGGGCCCTCTTGGCCTTATGACCCCTTCTCTTCCCCAATTTCTCCCTCTCCAAATGTTCGGCATAAGTCATTAAGCAGAATAAATCCATCTCTTTAAACAACATGGAGGTACGACATTCTTCACTTACCAAATCATGAACACCCATCACAAACTTATTCATTCTAGACCTTGGGTCGCAACCAAGTGTGGAGCATATTTTGAGAGTTGGTTGAACTTGAGGGCATACTACCTCACACTTATAGGCCCTTGCTTTTAAATTCATGAACTCCACCAATTTGTCCTCCCTAAGCTCAAGAGGGAAGAACCAGTTGAGGAAAGCTACCTTGAACTCCTCTTATAAAACCATATTATTGTTCCCCTTCTCCTCTTTCCATTGAGTGTAACAAATTTGAGCCACCCCCATTAGTTATAAGCCATGAACTCCACTTTTTTTCTGACCTCACACCCATGATGGGCGACACCTTGTATACCTCTTCCATAAAGTCTTGAGGGTCTTCATCCACCTTAGACCTATTGAACTTTGGTGGGTTCATCCTCATAGAGTCTCTCACCCAAGATGCTGGAGTAGGAGCATGAGGGGCTTGGGCCCCTTAGTTGGCTTGATTAGCCACAACTTGAGCTAGCAAAGTGAGAGTATCCTAGAGCTCACCATGAGCCGGTTGTTCCTCGGGTGCAAGGGCTCTTCTTTTTCTTATGTTAAGCATGATCTAGCATAGCAAAGAACAATTGTTTGGGGGGGGGGAATCTTACCTTAACTTTTATAGCACAACATAGAGTAAGAAGAAGGGAAATATTTCCTAAAATGTCTCATAGCCTCTTACTCATAGTTATGGTGAATAACACAATCATGAATAAGACTCTAATTGATGCGGTGTGTTAGATGTCGAGGACCATTAACAACCTAGTGCTCTGATACCATGATTATCATGACCCAAGCCTAGGGCCTAGACGTGACATGATATATGGGGAACCTGAAAGGACCCCAAGCGTGTCTCTTAACATATCATTACACTTTCTTGGTTGCGAAAGTAACAAAATAACAATAATAGATAGTAAATAGGGATAATTGAGGCTAAGGGACATCTTTCATATCATAAAACATTATAGCATCAAGAGAATCAAGGCTCGTAGAATCAATACATATCTTGTCCAACAATACCTCTAAATATAGAACTTAGTAGGGTCTAAAAAAAACAACTAGGCTTACCCTCATAGTAAGACATACATAAAGAAAAAAAAAGAGAGTTTTTATACATAGCATAAGATCAAATTCATTGTCCCCGAAGTCGAGGACTCACTACTTGCTTTGTACAGAAATCGTACTAGCCATGTGGAGGAGGAGAATGATCAAGTGGGGCTCCGGTTCCTACATGGTGAAATCATGAAGGCATAGAGTATGGTTAGTACATTTAAATGTACTAAGTATGTAGAATGCAATGCAACAAGAGATAGGCAACATAATCGAAATGCATAATTAGGCAATAAATGAGCATATAGCAATATGGCATGCATGATCAATGCTTGAAGTAAAATATGCTTACATAGAACAATTTATATGTGTAGGAAGAGACCATTATTAGTAGCCAAGGCCTACCACCTCCTTGGTAAGGCAATTGAGGTAAAAACCCCTTAACATGGTTGCATGGGCCTACTACCTCCCGAGCGAGGCAACTGAGGTACAAACCCCCAACATAGATGTACTGGCCTACTACCTCTTGGGCGAGGCAATTGAGGTACAAACCCCCAAACATAATTGCACAGACCTACTACCTCTTGAGCAAGGAAATTGAGATACGAACCCCTCAATATGGTTGAACCAGCCTACTACCTCCTGAATGAGGCAATTAAGGTACATATCCCCCAACATGGTAGTTCAGGTCTACTACCTCCCGAACGAGGCAATTGATCAACTTCCAACACTATAGATACTTTTCATGAAATCAACACATTTATATTATCCTTTCAACATCATAATATTATACAAGTCATAGGTCATGCAATAGAATATCAATGGTTCAAGAACCCTAACCTAGACATTTTATCAAAGATTTGGTGGGTGTGTAATACTAGTGTAAAACCATACAATTAAAGAGTGAAATCATGCAAGAAATCTTGAAGTAAATCATCTCACCAATACTTGGTAACATCATCATAAAATATACATCAAAACTCTTCATCAAATCTCAAGATAGATCCAAGATTCATAGCTCAAAACGTGCTAAAATAGTCATATTTTTACAAAACCCCAATATAGTTCATAGTCAAATCCATAATAGAAGACCCATAAGTAAAATCAACTTAGCAACATGAAATTTATGTAAAAAGGGAGCTTGGGCACCATGGGTGAAAAGAGATAATGGCTAAAACCCATATACTTTGACTTTGGAGAATCCTTGAAGAAGATTGGAAATGAAAACTTGAAAATGGCTAAAACCCACATAGCTTGACTTTGGAGAATCCTTGATGAAGATTGGAAATGGAAACTTAAAGTTTAAATAAATATGATACAAATTTAGTAATGTCCCTCTTTCTACCTCCCCACCAATACACCTCTCTCGAATCTCTATACATCTTAGTAGAATCGGGGTGAATAAAATAGGAAGAACTATGAGCCTCAACCTTAAGATCCGGATTGAGTTTTGGGACTTGAATTTAGGGTGAAATATTTGTCTAAGTGTTTGACAGATTATTGGGGAATATCTTGTATGATATGAAGGTGAAATGTGGCTAACTAGAGGTATTTTTATGCATGAAAAGACTTAGGCCCAAGACCCAAGTGCCTTGGACCGAGATAAAAGTCGCTAGCAACAAAATACACAGGTCTGCATCTCATCCACAATGAGGACCTATTGTGGAGGATAGATTTACACTAGTCCATGATGGCTGAGCATCACGGCACCATCGCGGATCAATTCTAGAAATCAAAATTTTGGGAAAATAAAATTATGATTTGTTTGCTCTAAAATCGGGGTTAGAACCCCTTCCCACTCAATTTGACCCTTTGATAAAGAATATGAAGTTAGATTTTCAATATCACACATGGAGTTTGAGATGTATAGAAGTTACGATTTTAGGTACTTCCAAGGCATATTTTCGGGCACTTTTTGGGGTCTTTTCACAAGTTCTAAGCATATCTAATGTGCTGTCAAAATACAACACATTTGATTCCTAAAACAAGGTATTTTGTGATTTCTTATTGCGACTTTTTATGATTTTTATGTGTTTTTTTTGTTTTTCTTGCAGAAAAGTTAAGTTGGCATGATTTTAAAGAAAAATTACAGATTTTGCTACAACTTAGGAAATACGAGCCACTTACGAGTCATGACCCAAGCTATGAGTTGAAGGGTGTGTCATAGCAAGAATCAGAGATCAAAGATTCAGAAGTCTGCTAAGTGGAGGTTACCCCTACGAGACATCCTATGAGTCATAAGTTTTACTACAACTTATATAGGTGGACTCATAGCAAGAGTCAGAGAGCCAAAATATTGGACCAAAAACTGAAGATCAAGACTACAAGAGGAACATATGAGTCATAGCTCAAGCAACAACTCATACCTATGGGTCATACCAGTTTAGTACAAGATGCCAACAACCTGATACGAGACCCTAACTATGACTTGTAGGTCATCCTATGAGTCGTACCTGTGAGACTTATTAGCTGCCAGTTGTCTTTTCTATATAAATTCTAGGGTTATTTTGTAAATACTATATATAGTTTAAGTTATGGTTTTAGAAGGGAGTTCGACCAGGAGACATTTTATAATCATCTTTTGAAACTTTTTTAGGTTTTTAGATTAGTTTATTGTTTTCTCTTGGAAAACCCATTTTTGGGGATTACGAATCTTGCTTTGTACTCATTGTTGATCAATTAAGCTTGAGGGTTTGCAACTTTTGGTGCCTACTTTCTTCATTGTTGTTGATAAAACTCTCATTTATGTCTTGTATATGCATTTTGCTTGTTTTGCCTTAGCTATGAGTAGTTAAGCACCCACAACTTGGGTTTGTGGGAACCATGGGTAGTTGACTTGACCTAACCTAGGTTTATTGCGTTTCTATGATTGGGGTTTTGCATATATTGTCTATTTCCTTTAATTATAATTGTTGTTTGGTGGTGGCCAACACCAAACCCCACTTACTATCACGATCCCGACTAAGGTAGTGATGAATAGAAAAAGGAAAGTAGATGATAAGATTCGATCAATGTTTTCTCATCTAATCAATCGAACTTGACCAAGGGAAGGTTTAGTGGGACAATTGGTAATAGTTAGTTGGCACAACATGGTTGCTGACCAAGTGCCATGGTGAAATTCGACCTTCACCTTCACCTTCACAAGAGGGATGGAAGAACTTAAGTTACCATCCTACATGCTAATCTTCAATTATAGTTATGTTACCTAGGGTAGTTGAGTCAACGAAACATGGGGAACAAAATTCCTAAGTTGTCCCTAAAATTGAGTATTTACCTGCATAGTAGTATAGTTGTAATTTTACTTCTGTTTTTGAATCACAAACACCCCCCCTTATTTAGAGAATTTTAGTTATTGATGCTTGAAATGATTAGTATTGAAGTCTTGTAGTCAAGCCCTGTATTCCCTGTTGATTCGACCCTAACCTTTGGTTAGGTTAATAGCTGACAATGACCGATTTCTTATTAGAGTATAAACATCAATGTCAAAAATTATGGCATCATTGTTGGGGAATACGGCTAGGTTATGATTTGATTTAACTATTATTTAGTTTTAGTATTGATTTCTAGAGTCTCGTGTAGTTTACTTTTATTTTTTTTGTTTTGTTGTTTGACTTTATTTGCAGGGTGTATTAGGTTGTATGCCCAACACAAGGAGCCAAGGCAATCCCTTAGCTCCACTCAATTTGGAGATCCACTGACTACCAAGAAGAATGGCTCAAGTGATTAAAGATATCAAGATTGAAGAGGATATGAATATGAGTGAGGATATGGGAAGAGAGAAGAATCCATAACAGAGGGGTAACAAGCCATAATTCCAGGACTACAAGAAAAATTCTTATGGATGGAATTAATATCGATTGAACCCTATGGCAATGGACATTACCGGTGCTATAGTACTACCTCCTTTACCGGTAGATACTAAGTTCATGGTATCGAGTAGATTGCTCCAAAATAGTGGACTATTCACAAGGCTACCTTTAGAGGATCCCCACCGTCATCTTCAAAATGTGGTGTTTGTTTGCAAGAGTCTCATGGGGATACAAAACATTTTTCTTGATGCTGTTGGTTTAAGAGTGTTTCCACTGTCATTGACTAGCAATACAACTGTATGGTTGTCCGAGCTTCCTCCAGGTACTATCACAAGTTGGGCTGAGCTTCATAGAGTATTCCTTGAAAGATATTTCCCAAGATCTAAGAAGTTGAAGCTCAAGGACCAAATCAACAACCTTAAGCAATTGCCAGTGATTCTATTAGCACAACATAGGAGAGGTTTACTAAATGCTTGAGGATGGTCCCTGATCACAAGATTGTTGATGATGCCTTAGTTGAGATTTTCTATCGGGCACTTGATGAGAATAGTCAACCTTGCGCCATCACGATCATGGGAGGCATGTTCCTAGACCAACCTATTGGATTGATAGCCGCAAGGATGGAGCAAGTGGTTAAAACAAATAGAGCATGGGGAAAACGAGAGTGAGGTGCAATGAAACCTTCTTGTGCAGTCAACACCAACAATGAGCAAGCAAAGGTGAACAATGAGATCATGGAACAACTTGCTCAACTTCGCACAAGTATGAACTTGGTTTTAAAGAAAAACCAAGCAAGTGTCAAAGCAATCACCCACAACCTCCGAAGGCTCCTATCTATGATGATCCATTATTTGATGAGGATGCATGTTTTGTAAGTAACCAAGCGGCTGGTTTTCGGAACAACCCCCAATGGTCCAATTTGGACTATTGGAGGCAAGGATCCAAGAATCAAGTTTGGAACTTCAACTGTGATAGGGTGTATAGAGACAATTGGGGTGGATACTATGAGATCGAGAGAGTGCCAGACACCGAGTGGGGAAGAAGAGAGGGCTACAGGAATGGTCCTTATGTGCCACCTCATAATTGTGATGCCGGATCAAGCAACTCAAGGATTTAAGAAATGTTTGAAAAGTTGTTAAAGTAAACCGACCACCAAGATGAGACTTTAAAGGGAATGAAAACGGATATTTCAAGTATTAACCAAAAAATAGAGTCTCACCTGATGGTGATTAAGCAACTTGAACAATAATTTGGACAAGTTTCTTCACAGTTAAACCAATGCCAAAAAGGTACCTTGCCAAGAAATATGGTTCGAAATCTTAAAAATGAAGGGCATTGCCTGGCCATGATGACTAGGAGTGGAAAAAGTACCATATATCCCCCTATGCCAACACTTGTGGATAAAGTTGATAAGAAGCGTCTTGGTGGTGCCTGGCCATGACGACTAGGAGTGGAAAAAGTACCATATATCCCCCTATGCCAACACTTGTGGATAAAGTTGATAAGAAGCGTCTTGGTGGTGAAGTCATGGTTGAGGGAGAAGATTCAAATGTTGTTGGGGTACAACAAGAAGAGGCAAGGGAGCACGAGACATTGAAATCAATTCCCAAACTCCCTCCTTTCCCTCAAAGGCTTAAGAAAAAGTAAGAGGAGGGTAAATTCAAACACTTCCTCTCGATGTTAAAGTCTTCTCCTTTCCTTCAAAGGCTTAATAAAAAGAAAGAGGAGGGTAAATTCAAATACTTCCTCTTGATGTTAAAGTAACTCTCCATCAACATTCCCCTTCTAGAGGCCTTGGAGAAAATGCCCGGGTATGCCAAGTACATGAAGGATTTGGTGACCAAGAAATGCACTATGAGCCAAAAGGTCTCATAAGAACTCTAACAATGTAGTGTTATTATGACCAAATGCCTTGTCCAAAAAATGAGAAGACCTCAATGCATTTACCATCCCTTGCACCATTGGTGATGTTGAGTTCACAAGAGCATTGTGTGACTTAGGAGCGAGAACCAATCTAATGCCTCTTGCTGTATTAAAAAATCTTGGCCTTGGTTCTCCTGCCTCAACAAGAATAAGGTTGCTTATGGTGAATGGAACCATTAAAAAGCTGGAGGAAATCCTTTTGGATGTGCTTGTTAAAGTTGATAAATTCATCTTTCTTGTGGATTTTGTGATCCTAGACTGTGAAGTTGATTTTGAGGTGCCCATCATCTTGGGGAGACTATTTCTGGTCACTGGGAGAGCCCTAGTAGATGTGGATTCAGGTCAGCTACGGTTTAAGATTAATGATGTATAAGTCATGTTCAATATTTTCCAATTCATGAAATACCCAAATGAGTGCAAAAGTGAGGTACTGACCTTTGATGATAGTTGATGAAGGATGATGACAAAGTCAAACAACGACGTTAAATAAGGCACTTCCTGGGAGGTAACCCAAGGTATTCCCCTTGCACCCTTTCTATTTGTTTTTACTTTGAGGACAAAGTATCCTATTTTGGTGGGGTGTGGAAAGTTATGGATTAAGGTAAAGTTTGAATAGCCTCGAGTCCATAACTTCCCTTATTTTTTATCCCAAGGTTTTCTTATCGTTCTTCTTTTTTCTTGTGGATGTTTACTTTTCTATTGAACTAGCATGTTTAGGTAGTATAGATAATGTGTAAATTTATAGTAGTGTTATCTATTAGCATATACATAATTTTTAGATGTGTTTTTAAAGTTTTGATGAAAAATTAGGTACCCTCAAAATTTTTGAGGTTGTGATTATTGATGCATTCATACATTTTTAAGTATCTGGCAATGTTTGTTCTGATATTGTGAAGGTAGGTTGAGACTGAAAGCATGACCTGTGAGTCTATACTTGATTATGAATGCAATTTCCATATGTGTTGTGAGCTTATTTTGCTGCATTCATGCATCTTGTATGGGCCCAAAACTTTCCTTGATACTCTAAGATTGGTTTGGTGATATGGTGGATATGGAAAGGATCTTAGGCCTTTGTTATT